>MCBS01024327.1:0-10503 GCA_003611235.1 Golovinomyces cichoracearum
TCTAGACCCCGTAACGCCCCGTCAATCAGACTATATTTACTTGTAGATTTATTTTGTACTAGTTTAGGAAGATAATAATAACAATCATAAAATGTGGTAGTTTGAATAATATTTTTGTGATCATGTCGTAGACACAAGAATACTCACGCTGCCTTCAAGTCTTCCTCTACAATCCTTTCATTTTCTTCTGAAACCCCTTTGCGTTAGTGTAGTAATGGAAATATCTCATATAACGCATTCCATTAGTGAGCCGGAAAAAATTCCTTGGCATTGCGAACACAATGTATAAACTATCAATAAATTTAACAACTTTTTACAGAAGCTTCGTATGATTTACCTGCATAAGATTTAGAATCTTATTTTGCATATTTCTGGTACGTGCGAGCGCCGCGGCTAATCTTCCCACAGTTGCCAGTGTCGTTTAGTTGGTTGGGCTCTTTCCCAGTTACAACCACCACAAGCCTTCTTTGATGCCTGGAATGCACTAAAAACTTCAGTAATTACGTACGAAGCTGCTGCACCATACTTCATTGTCTCACCATGCTGAATCTACTTCCTATTACGTGTCTTACGCTTTTTCATCTCTGCTTATTGTTCTTAAGCTCTCGTACGCGAGCCATGATGAGAATGTTTGATACAGCACCTGTTCTGCTCTGTGAGAGTTCGGCCACGTTGTAAGGGCACAAGTAGGTCACTAAAAACAAGTTTATATTTCGTTATCTAATAAAGCTATATATATGGGGATTGTACTCCTACATATTTAATATCCTTTCTACACTGTAATGACTTCTAAGGTCTTCGAACCACTTCCCCATATCGAGCATTACTTCGACTGCCCTCGACACAGTTTGATCAGAACATCAAATAAAGGCTGAGAATTTTGTGCTCGGTAGCTCGAACCTTCTGCTCGATTCCACCAGATTCCCCGATAATGTCACATAACCTTGTTCGAGCCATCAATTCCAGATTACGATAGGGCAAATTTTTATGACAGGGGTTGGGACCCTTCGACATGCCCCCTTTACAAGTTGTGAGAACTATTCCCGAGCAGATTTTGGTGATCGTACAAAGCGCTCACTTACAAGCTTTGATTGCGACTCAAATTCATACGCTTTGTTTGGGGTTCTAGATTACCATTTATTTTCTAGTAGAAGTACTGGTGGAGGGATATGCAGCTGAACCTCAAGGCGATCAAGAACCCCGTGCGCGTTGATAGGAACAAGTCCTGGTGCTGCAAAAGCCTTCTTGCAGTTATCATGCATAAACACGTTAAGAAACGCATCTCTAAAGATTAGAAGCAAGTATTCCTTATTGATATAAAAGACGCATCTGCGTGCCAAGTCTCTAATACGTTGAGAGTACTTATGCTTTAATGGCGAAAACCAGACTAAATTAAGTGGCTAGAAGATGTATGATGAGTGAGCTGGCATACAGAGAGTAAGGGTCTTATTTTCTAGGCAATAGTCCTCAACATCCTGGTTGAAGTATCTCTCATAGCCGCTCAAGATAGACAGCCTCTAACCCCCCACCTGACGTTCTCTTTTATTCGCGTCAAATTACTTCAACTACTCAAGGCCAAGCGTTTTGTCTGTTCAGCCGTTCTCAGAGATAGAGAGATTCCAATTTTGCGGTATATTTATCTCCTCATACCAGGCAGAGATATGGACGCGTCCTTTGTAGATGATTAAAGATAGGGTTGCATATCCAGCAGCACAGGTGCTCGGTATGACTAAAAACCACTCCCAGTCGCCAGGCTGGATAACATTTGGCCTCATAATCCTCTTTGAGTCTGTAAGATCCTTCATTGAGTTAAAAACTCCCATCTGAAAGCCATCTTCATCACTTTCGTGAAGGTCATCATCCAGGACCTCATACTTGTCTTTTATCTCTTGTAAGAGCTTAAACCGCGAGTTAATGACCTGTGAATCTTCCTGCTATGCTCTCTAACAGTCCTTTTCTCGATTGAAAGCCATCTTAAGCTTCTTTATACGCGACCAAAATGGCGCTACCCGGTTCTTGCCAACAGTTTACCTACTATATCTACCACCTCACAAAGCTGGGTGGCAGATCAGCGCGAATCGAGGTCAAGAATTTATCGTACAATAGTCTGTTCTTAAGTTGACCTGAATTTCTGGCAGGATGGTCGTGTTTGGGTGCGAAGAGTGATTCCGCTGAGCCGATCAGACAGCCACCTAAAAAGCACGTTGTGGGCTGCAGCAGCGTGTCGTACTCGTTTAAATTGCCATAGATACAGGCCTGTACAGTAAGTTCAATCCTGCCTTCTTTTTACAATAAATCAAATGCGTTTCGTATAGGCATGTTTTTTAGGTGTGGTTTTCACAATGTCAAGGAATTCTGCCCGGGTTATTGGTGGAACAGGTTGCTCATTTTTGTGCCCATAATACGTTTTCGATCAGATTTAGATCTAGGGGATGAGGTAGCCAATCTGTTAATTAAATGCCCATATTTAAACGCTGTTGCTTAAATTTTTTGGTGTTACGCATTGGAGCATTTTCCTGCATAAGAATCATACATGGCTGCCAAATCAAAGGTAGTTAGTCTCCTAAAACGTCTGAATGTGAGTTCGCTGAGTAGCTACGCTTCCTTGACTCAAAATCACGAATCATCAAGTACAACTCTGGCCTTCCTCCGTACCGAATTGTAGCCCTGACTATGAACTTGGGGCATCTTCCTGTTCTTTATTTTTGCGTATTGCCTCAGTCATATTTCTATGCTGAAGTATCAGTTATTGATTTCAGCAGTTTACCCTTTCCCTGCTCCATAGATCACTCGTCAGAGAAGATGTAAACAGACTATTGGTCGAGGGTCCAGTCCTTCTTTGCTAGGTAGTAATTGAGGCATGAGTAAACTGCAGCCTTTGTGGGTTCAGGGCGCTTCTTAAAATGCCATTCTGTAAAATTATGCAGTGTTAAGAGCCTCTGTATGAGGGTGTTGCAGATTCCGGTCTTACAAACTTCGCGGACATCTTGTGAGGTATCCTCAAGGTTTTTTCATCCATGTTGAAGCACATTTCGTAGTTCATTTTTTATACAAGCAGGATGCTGACTGATGAGAGGGAGAGACTTGTCGTTCATGCGAAAGGTATAGAGGGCTAAGGTAACTCGAATAGCCTCATGGCTGTGTTTGATGATGTGTACTATTTCAGCTTGGTTATGGCCTAAATCTACTGCTAGCCCTAAATTTCTTAATTGTCATTGCGATAATTCAGATACTCTTTTCTTATTTCTAAACATGCGAGTAGGGTTAATACTTTCTGATGGAATAAGTGCTCGAAGATTGTGGGAGGTGGGATTTGGATTTTCGGCTAATACTTAATCCGTAGTACTGTACTTACTAAGTGGGTCTATAAGGCTGCTGATATAACTCGAGCCCTAGATTGTGCTTGCCTCCACTGGCCAAATTCCCATGTAAGTTACTGATGGCGCCAATAAAATCACAACCCGCACATGATCGGAGAAAATTAGTCGGTGTTAATCTTGAAACTGTGACGGACGTCTCATCCACAGATTATCCAGGTCACTATCCTGGGGAAGATCATTCTTGGAACAAAGATATTTTCGAGAAAAATTTCAGCGTGAGATTACTCTGAACTAAAGATCCTAGAAGACATAAAATTTCTTCTAACTTTCGTGTATCATAGGTTCAATTCCATTACAATGAACCATACGATGCTTCTTTCTCTCTAATCGGAATCGATGCATCTGTTGCGAATTCTTTCCGTCGTATCATGATTGCCGAGATTCCCACGATTGCCATTGAATATGTGTATGTAATGAACAATACTTCTGTAATACAAGATGAAGTTTTCGCCCAAAGACTCGGTCTCGTTCCATTAAAGGGTGGTAAAAAAGGCCTGTTGGATTATCTTAAATGGTTCAGAAAGCCAGACGAGGGGGAAGAAAGGCAAGCTTTCGATTACAATACCATCCATCTTGAGCTAAAAGTAGAATGTACAAAAAACCTTGAAGCTAAGAACGGAGAGAAAGATCCTCTAAAGAAATACCATAACGCACATGTATACGCCAGAGATATCAAATTCAAACCATTTGGCAAACAGGTCCATGTTTTCGCAGGAGATGACGCAATTGTACCTAACTATCCTGATATTCTACTTGCAAAGCTCCGGCCTGGGCAAAAAATCGATATGGAAATGCATGCCATTAAAGGAGTAGGAAGCGATCATTCGAAGTTTAGCCCAGTAGCCACTGCTAGCTATAGGCTTCTACCTAGTATTATCATAACGAAACCTATCTTAGGCAAAGACGCAGAGAAATTTGCAAGATGCTTCCCTGAAGGTGTTATTGGCTTTGAAACTGTAACGAAGGAAGAGGCTTCACAGGTAGGAAGTGGTTACGAAGGTTACGAATACAAAAAGAAGGCTGTTGTAGTTGATCCGATGAAAGACACAGTTAGCAGAGAATGTTTACGTCATGAGGAGTTCGAAGGGAAAGTAAAGCTCGGTAGAGTCCGGAATCATTTCATATTTTCAATTGAAAGTCTTGGACAGTGGGACAGCGATGAATTATTCCTTGAATCAGTAAAGATTCTTCGGCTAAAGTGTGAAGCACTCAAGAAGGATTTACTTAGGGTGGTACAGTGAAATTTTATTAAAAGTAGTCCTGGAGTTTAATTGGGGAATTTTAGGAGAGATATCGTTTTAGCCATCGTTGGGCCGGCGCAATTTTATTGAAATTTACTCGACGTGCGGGTCTACTAATTGACAGAACTTTATACTGCAGTCTTGACTATATCTCCTCGAATTGAGGACTTTGAGGGCCTTCAACAGTACCTTACCCTGTATCTTAGACTTTTTCCGGCCAGAGAGGGATCGGACACACCGATCTCTTCTCCACTTGTGACCAACTCGTTCATTTTTTTGTCTAGATTGGACGCCGTTTGAACCCTCAGACTTTCAGGATGTTGCATATAGAGAGTTTTTGTTTCTGTCCTGATCGATGGTTTCTTTATTTGCGCCTCTGGTCTATGCGACAGAGAATCTAAAAACTCCTGTAGGGTGAAACCAGGGTCAACCTCAATTTCACGAGCAAGCTCACCACAAATAGGACAGTCATCTTTCTTCTCATGCTTAAATGTATATGTATAGATGCTGTCGTTACCGCTGTACATCATGTAGTTTTCTTCCATTCCAAGCGACGGATTTACTCCAGTTGCTATCTTTAAGGCTTCATTGCAACAACTTGCGGCTATAATGGCATTCGTAGATGCCACAGCTGGAATAATATTCTTAACAACTCCTTGGGTTAAGGAGTAAGTTACGCCGGTGATATTGAATTCGTTTGCCCTATCTAGAGCTTTCAGGTAAAGCCAATTGATGTGTTCCGTGTCATCATTATCTAATTGAGGGAATGGTTTCTCTTGTTCCCATGCAATTATGTGAGCCCATTCAATGCAATGCTCTGGTTGACGCGGGATTGTCGCCAATGTACAGAGTGGAATTGCGGGTCTCGGAGCGTGCATATCCAGTTGACATTCAACGCATGAAGTCATAGTTGGTAGGATTACTCTTGACTGACCTTTAAATCCTTCAGTACCACCGTCAATTAAGACCTTGAGACTATCAGGATTTTCTTCATCAACAAGGCCTACAAGTGTCGAATTAATCCAACGTCGTGCTTCAATGCTATCCAATCCGCATATGACTATACTGAACTGCATATAAAATTCGTCGTCTTTGTCCTGGATCATACAATTGTGGGGCGTAATCGAGACGCCACTGATTCTTTTCTCAACAAATCTAGCAGCTATCTCGGCTTTGGAATATCCCACATCACAGTGACGAAACAAGAACTGGCGGTTCAGGTTGGAGACGTCAATAGTGTCTAAAAGTAGATGAGAATTTTTGTCACAAGGATTTCAAGCCGTTACAAAATAACTGACCCATATCAATAACATGTATATCTTTAAATCCAGATAATGCTAGATCTTTTAATATCTCGCAACCAAGTCCTCCAGCACCACTAGACTTGAAGTCAGTTTTCTAAGATGTTTCGATAGTCCTCGGAGTCAAAAACATCACTCTGTGCGGAGATTTAGTAATTTTTATCTAGAATGAGAATTTTTCTATTTACTCACAATATTTTCATTCTTTTAATTCTATCAAGCGCGTCATCGCTCGTATCAAAATCATCGTCGGTAAATGGACCTGGATTGCGAAGGATATTATCAAGATATGCCCTGAGATATGTGTTAGGTTGTTTACTCGACACAAACGAAAAAAACTTCCCATCGATTTTTATTCATGATAGGTGATGGATTGGTCATATTTTTCTTCCCAAATAAGACTTCACATGACTGATGTCATTAACCTTCCCTTGACTTCTGGGATATACAAGGCTGACAAAATAGAATCAACTAGGAACAACCAAGCCTTGTGACGACGAATAAAAGCAATTGCGATAAAGCTGGCATCGATAATCGATAAATTCTATTAATGTACAAATGGATGGTCAACTCACTCAAGTGAGCAGTATAAGTTACAAATCATTACGTAACAATACAAATGGGTCTTTAGGATCAGTTAGTAAATCAACGAATTTAGTTATCCCCATAGCGACTCCTGAAGAGGCGCTCGAAGCTTTGAGAAACGAGCCTGATTATCAAGTCTTGATTTTAGCCCTGAGACAGATATCTCAACAGAGCTCGAAATTTGATATCTCTTCACCGCATCCAGTCTCAGCACAGCTTGTTCATGTTCTGATATCAGAGATAGTACCATCTTTTTGGGAAGTTCTGTCAAGATCAGAAAATAAATGTTCGCCTGCGCTCAGACTCCTTGTATCTTGTCTTCAAAATGTGACTAGTCTCAACTCAGTAATTCTACATCTAAAAAAGTTTACACAGCAGTCAAAAGATTTGACAAGTGCAGCAACTCAAGGTTTCAGTATTCAAGAGTATCTCAAGATCTATCTAAATCTACTGGAAGTCGTGCTTGGAGATGACGAAATAATTGAGAAGATATGGAAAGACACTATTAAAAAAGCTGGATCCCCCGTGGAGTTGAGATTTCTTTGGAAAGAGGTCCTCGTTACAATTGGAAGTGGGAAGATTGTAGGAATAGCTTCTGAAGCTGAGACTGTGCTTCGTAATATCAGTAAGCATATTATACGCAAGCATTGGGTTACCGATGGGCGTCATTATAGCCTCTGGCTAGCCCGGAATATCACACGCTTGTCAGGAAATGTGTCCATGATATCTGAGGTGGACTGGAAATGTTGTGGAGAGCTAATGAGCAAGGCTTTATCCTTAGGGTATTCAGGTAGGACCCTATAAACTTATTGCATGGACTTCTAATCAAAGTAATCAGATTGCGTTGTCAAAGAAGTTATTACAACTCTGTTGCTGCAAGAAGAGAATCGCTCCAGTTACTTCTCTAGATTATGTGCCAATATATCTAGTTCTGATCTACGAAAGATTGTTAATTCTACTTTAAGCATATGCTCAAAACTTGAATTGCGTAGCAATAGTGCTATCAATGAGGACCAATGGTGGAAATCAGATATGGCTTCTGTATCTGCATTAGCGGCTCTGATTTCTGCTGTTATCTCTGAGAATGAAGAAGCCAAAAATCACCTTATAACTTGGCTCACTAATGACTCCGGCGCTGGTATTACGAATGGAGTCAGACTAAGAAGATCGGTAATAGCTGCACTTATCAAAGATAAGTGCTGTATTGAAAGCATATTTGAAAAATGCCTAGAAAACTTTAGTGATGTATTGTATATAAGACACACTACAACATTACAGCAAGAAGGTACCCAAGCTTTTTTTTAGATTTTCAAGGCATACTGACGCATGAGAAAAGTGCAATGTCAGGTTCTCCTTCTTGCAGCTGGTTACTTACATCGACAATCACCTTTACGATTACGAATGACGATGAAATCAGGAGGAAACTTAAGCGTTGTATCGAAGCGACTTAGTACGTCGTCACCTCGAGCTCGCTTTTTAGGAATGGTAGTAGGTGAAGCTTTGTCTTCTGTTGTTGATAAGACAGAAAATCGGTTGGATTTTAAGATTGACGAAATGAAAACCTCTGAAGCTAAATGGTACAAGAGCCTGCTAGAAGTCTCAGATGGTGTTGGATCTTTAGATCATCTTAAATTTCTTGAAGAAATGCAGGAGCAAGAAATTTCCAAAAAATCGAATAATAATCAGTCTACGAAGTTGCAGCATTCTTTACTCTCAACAAGCACAAAGATCAAATTTATCGAAGATACCAATGCAACAAGAGAAAATCTGATCAACGATGGTCTTGAGTCGTATTCTAAACCGGATTCTGATCCAGAAGATTCTGATGATGATCCGACTCTTGTTAATCGTAATAAAGTATTAGCACCAGTTTATATCCGTGACTTGATAAGCTATCTTCGAAATACTGATTCCTACGATCATCAGAAGTTGGGTCTTTTCACTGCTGCATCATTAATTCAGCGGAAGGCCAACTTTGGCACAGAAGTTAGTGATCATGCAGAAGAACTAGCTACGATTTTGGTCGGCATTCAAGACAAATACAATATTGAAAAATTCTCGAGCATGCGCTTAGAGGGAATGATAACTATCCTAGCAGCTCTCCCTTCTAGAATGGGGCGGTGGTTTTCGAATACTTTTTTTGAGGGTGATTATTCGATATCTCAACGTTCTTCAATTCTGACAGCTATTGGCTTGAGTGCTCGAGAGATAGGAGGACTTGGTAGCATCGATAAGCATTCTTTATCGCAAAATCAATCTGTGAAAGCTTCCTTTCCCTCCAAAACCCTTCCTCCAAGTATGGAAAAGTATTACGTGCCAGAAGATTCTACCAAAGTCGATATACTCTCTACTCAACTGGAAAAAGATATAATTAAACCCATGGCGAATTCCTTAGCTAATAAGCTTAGTGGTCCATCAGTTCTCAAAATTCGATTATTTTCTTCCCGTCTAGAGGTTGAGAAAAATCGTCCAAAACCTAAAGTCAATGGTTTATCAAAAATTGCAGGGGACTACTTTTTCTTTCCTTTAGCTCGAAGGTTTTCTCTCTATTTTAATTCACATACCGCATCAAATCGATCCATCATTTTTCAGCCATTCCTTTTGTCTCACTTTATCAAGACCTTGACGTTGATTCTTCATGCTGCAGGTCCCTATTCACCTTCACTTCCTCAAACGACTACTGAGTTTTGGGACCTACTTTTAGGGCTACGGGTGACAGCGAGGGAAGAACGAATCGTGTGCGAGGCATTATGCTTTGCATTCCTGACCCTTTTAGAATTGAACTCAGAGAAGAAAGAATTTGTGCAGGGGCATGGAAAACAGTTATTGGAAACACAGGGATGGATTCGTCTCATTTTTGAGGCTCTAGGAGATGGTGACGAAGATGAACGATGTAAGGTATTGGCCGCAGGTTGTATTGTGAGGATTCAGGAAATAGTAGAGAAGTATCAAAAGACTTTATTGGGCACACTCTAACTTATTTTTTTGATCTCTTTACCTCAGCTATTGAATAAATAACTAGAAAATTTGGATCCTCATCCATGATATAAACACTTGTACTAGCAATCAAAGATTTTTTAATGTGACTACCATATTGAATAAATCTTACTCTAGCTCTACTGTAACTACTTGGAATAACAGGAATTCTAAATTAAAAATAGTTTTAAGAAATTTTATGAGCAGTGTAATAATTTTTTGTACGAAAAAGAGGATTAATTTTGCGGTTTGCTCGTGTTTTTGTAGTTGGTGTCCATAGTCAATTTTTGATCGCGTAATTCTATTATCTAGCGTGAATCTCCTTTTCTTTCTTTACTGCCAGAACTCTTGATGGTAAACTCTCCATTAATTATTGATATGATTGTTTGTCGATAGTATGCCACGATGCGTCCACTCTTTGCGTTAATTCATGCATACCACTGGGTAGTTCCGGGAACTCTCCAAGTCGGCCTTTGACCAAACACCAGACGTGCTTGATTTGGTTTAAGTCGAGTGATTGAAATAGCCAGTTGATAGTAGTTGTACCCATGGAAGCTAGCTAATTCTTCATGGCCCTAGGTGTCTGTTTGATATTGTTGTCTTGCTAAAAAACAAAGTCGTTTCTGGCCTTGAAAAATAGTTTATTTGCCACTTCTCCCACGATTGGGACCAAACAGGTGGTCAGAATTCCTATTAACTGTTCCGAATTCATCCTTCCAGTCATACAAGTCATCCTATCTGCACCAAGCCAGGACATACAGACCCAAATAATTACGCTACCGCTGCCAAGTTTGAGCGCCTTTTGAACGGCTTTTGCAGGATAGCTTTTTGGGAGTCTTTACACCAGACATATCTGATCCTATCGCTATTAAGTCTATAGTTCTTAGTTTCATCGGTGTCGGAACACTCCTATAGTTATATTGATATCAAGCATCGGATATTCATCTATGTATGTATTTTTGTTCTGTTATATCCTCTATCTATGCCAAGGCGGTGTCGTGGGATCAATTGATTTTGGTA
>MCBS01024329.1:0-10543 GCA_003611235.1 Golovinomyces cichoracearum
CACGCTTTTCCCTGGGGTGGGTATTCACGGAAGAGGTTGCTTGTCCGCAAGGCGTATTCCTCGTAGTGGTATCTGCAAATGAAATCTAAGTATGAGTGTTCCAGACGTCAAATTGAGGCATTCTACAACGAATACGTATCTTCCGTAAACACCTGCATAGGCCGAAAGGCGCTCAATCAGGTTAATCGATAATATTATCATTATTATATCTGTATGTTTGAAATAAATTAGATGAATCACGATCAGATATAACGCAACTCTATCAGGTTAGCTTGGTCATACCCTCATGGCTATCAGACAAATTAATTAAGATTGCACCCAAGATGAATGCCATTTTATCATGTTTGGAGCATCTCAGCAATTCTTCTTTGATTTGTAAAATTCTTGTTTAAAGGACGTCCGGGAGGGAAATTAATTCATGGAATGCGATTAGGCTGAGATGCTATGCATGGGTTAGATACAATGGATGCTGAGTGAAAAAGCTCTTGTTAAAATGACTGAGTAAAGGCATAAACGCATGAGCTATGGAAGCTATGCTTGCTACGAACTGTGAATTTTGGTTAACCCTCGCTTAGAATTGAGCAGATAGTAGCAATTACGGTTAAGGACTAGTCGTATTCAAGCCTCGAATGATGTCAACGAGTTTAATTGTTTAAAAGTCGCTGTTTTTAGACAAGGACATTGTATGTACAAAAGAAGATTTTGATTTGAAAGAAACTTCGGAAAAATTGTCACAAACTACTTTCTTATACGATATCTAGGTTACAAAAGCCCTGAGGATGTGTGAGTTAATGTTCGTAAAACAAAGCCGAAGCACAGTTCTCATGTGCACGGATCAAATGTGTTCAATAGATATATATGCAAGGCTACTGTAAACGCAATTAGGGACTATTATCTTAGGAGGCTTTATTTGTCTCTGATAGTTAACAACAAGCCCGATGGACTATTGATTTCGCCCCGTAACAACCATTAATAGCCTCTGAACGTTCATCAACCTCGCGACGCAGAGATTTTGAAGCTACGCATTACCGAAGATATTACAGAGGGTCCATCCGTATCGGTTAGGAACGAAGAAATTACCCGAGAATGTCACATCGAGGCCAAAATCGCGGAAATCGCGGAGCAAATCGTGGAAATCGCGGTGGCAGAGGTGGATATGACAGCTCAAGGGTATGTATGAGCAATTTTGTTGGACTTAGAGAGAAGCTAAATTGTATTCTGTACCACAGGTGGGATCAAGTGCGGATAGACCCAAAAAAGAGAACATCCTAGATCTAGGAAAGTATATGGACAAAAAAATCAGTGTCAAAATGACCGGAGGACGAGAAGGCAAGTCATCCCCTTCCAGCCGGGAACTAGACTAAAATCAAATAAACTACATGACAGATCAGTACTGTCCGGGGAGAAGTAGGGTTAACCTACGTTATACCTCTCCCCAAAATTTTGGTATTCAAACTAATCAAAAGAATAGTCACTGGATTCCTTAAAGGCTATGATGCTCTAATGAATCTTGTTCTTGATGACGTTGAAGAATCGATGCACGGTAAGCACTGATAATTTTCTTTGATAGTTGTAGATATTGTGTAAAAAGCAGATTCACAGAAAAGTATATTAATAAAGAAAATCGTAGATGACGAAAACAAAATCACCACGCGCTCTCTTGGACTGGTTGTAGTACGCGGAACTTTACTCGTCTTAATTAGTCCCGTTGACGGTAGTGAGGAGATCGCAAATCCATTTGTGCAAGGAAGTTGATAAAAACAAAATGATTCACAAGATCTCATAACAGGTCGATTTTTCAGGTGTAATGAAACAATCAAACTCAAAAGTAGGTAGAGAAAAAGGCTCAGCTATAATCTCTCCCACCAAATATTAAGAAGCCACCTCACAGCTGAATTTTTGACAGGCTGATTTTGAAAAGAGGTACCTAGGAGTCTAACTAGTATCTTGGCTAACTATGTAAGATGGATTCCTGTAAGATTTAAAAAGATCTCTTAAAAATTCTCATTTACAAAAGGAAAATATCAAAGCGAAGACTGGGTAGTATAGTTTGTCTTACCCTTATTACGAGGACATTTTGTGATTTTTGCCCAAACATGAGATGGAAATTCCTTGTTCGGGGGCCATCATCCTCAATATCGTAGACTTTTTTTAGAAGCAAAAATTATTGAAATAATCAAAATCTTGATGACCGGCAAATCGATCGCAGTATGCATTCAAAGAAGATTTTCAGTAAATAACTTTGGTGTTCTAAAAGGTAAATTTAATATCTGACTGATATTTTATGCTTTGCTACTGAATCTGAACATAGGATCATACACGAGGCCTGTAGTTGTATCTAAAGTTCGTCATTGCCATTGAGATTTACACTTACAATAAGAGCCTACAATGGTTTTCTTCAGCGTCTCTTGGTTATGAGACTCAAAAAGTGACTCATGTAATAATTCTAGCACTATTTTATGTACGCTGACTTGACACTCGGTCTGAAAATGGAATATCTTTTAGTTTTTCCTAGCTTATGTCAACAGCCTGGCCAAAATCTATCTGGTGTAGTGGCTTTGTGATGGATCTTACTGAAAGATGTGCAAGATACAAGATAGCCGAGAAATATGTCATGACTAATAACATTTCCCGCCCCAACCGCTTAAATCCTTGAAGGCAGCCTCGACTTGCTTCTTGAGCTCCTTGTAAGATACGAACATACAGTCTTGATTGTCTCGACTAACGAGTTTTACTTGCTGAGCAGAGCCGGTATCAAGTTTGTTCAGACACTCGATTATATGTCCAAGATCTAGGACTGGCTTTCCCTGTGCATCAACTTGATGAAAGACGTAGTCACGAAATAGTTTTATAATATATCTTTCACCAACCTCTGACCATTTGACGTCTCCTTCGTATTCTGGTCGCTCGTTCATCGTTCCTAGCTTGGCCATGAGGCGAAAGAGCCTGCCATTTTCGAGTTCACCGCAGAGTGTTGAGGTAAGACTATCATTTGCGTGTAGAGATGAATCATATGATGTGATAATGTGTGCAGAGATGCCACGAATAAATTCATATATATCTTTCGATGCCGGGGAAATAGCAGGAGTGAGGAGCCAAGTCACAGTATCGCGAAATTCGACACTGTAGATGCGTGCTAAATGATCAACATTTAGCTTAGATTGATGAGATATGTTGAGCTTATTGGAGGCAAGTGAAAGAATTAGCTTTCCAAAAAGAATCAAGTCTTCTTGTTGAAGCTCTAAGAGTGGCCGATTTAACTCAAAATGAAGTACATCATAGATTGAGCAAGCGTTAAGGCGGATTCTATTTCTTTCTGTGAGAATAATTTTACTTGCATCTATACAGCGTACCGCTAGTTTTGCATCATGGACAGATTTGATTGCCGATGCAATCTGAACAATATAGCTCCAGAGAACCTGTTCAGGAATCGATGAGGTTCCTGGGCGGCTTGCAAGTCTGTTATTTTTGTGGAAATGACATTCGACAAGAGTTTTAGATAGTGGATGGTAATTACAGACAAAGATTAGGGAGCTGTCACCAAACGCTCGCGTGGTAAAGGCATCTATTACCGAGACTACACCACCGTTGTCAACACGTCTCCAATCTTTGACAGATCTAATGGCTCTCTCATCACTGAGACGATAACCTGATGGAATCAGCACAGATTCACCGTTCAATTTACCGGATGCCCACCTTTCAGTCTACGCAACACATATGTGTATCCATTTTTCGAAGAAACAGCTTTGTATACCCAGCTGGGATATCCAAAGACAGTTGTACTCTCATGGTGATTTGTGTCTAAGGGAACTAGTGTATGATAATGATCTACTGTCGGGAGTTGAGAATCTGAAAATTAGCAATTATCAAAGTGGTAGTATGTATGACATACTAGGCATGACTTGATATGTTGCTTCTGACTTTTTTTGCAAGTCTTCTCGAGTTTCATTGGCAATAAAAAAGTCATGAGTTAGTCTCTGATAAGCTAGGAGGTCTTCGCGGTGTGGGCCGATCGGAGCATATAGATGGTATTGAAGCTTGAAGGATTAGTCTAGAAGAGACCATAATACTGATACCTTACAGGTTGGGCAGGCGCTGAGAAAGATGGCTGGGCCTGAAAATAAGCGCCTGTATTAGCCAAATTGGCAGCATCATCAAGGTATGGATTGTAGGGAGTCGCCGGAAGGTTTTGGCTGATATTGTTCATCGTAAAAGGTTCGAATGATGATTCTACTGCAATTTCCTTTGGTGCGAGCTGTATTTTCGTTAAAAATATCGATTTGGGAGCGTTCAAGAACTTACAGATTGAGATAGGTCATAATTGGCAGGTTTGAACTCGTTTATAGTCGCAGGGTTAAAGGGACCACTGGAATCTCTCGGTGTAAATGGGGCAGCATTTGCGGCCTGAGATTTTATGGAAGATATCTTAGGAGGTGTTGGAGCTGTCAAATTTGCGGGCGTGAATGCTGGTGAGTCAAAACTCAATGGCTTTTTACTATAGTTGGTAAGTTAGTCACTACAAAGTACAATTATGAATATATAATTGCGATCAATGCGAATAGCCCGAGACGAATTTGTTGGAACAAAATGATACTATTAGAAACAACTTAAATGTGAAAAAATTCTAGGATTTTCTATGATAAAGTCGGAAATGAAATTAGTAGCCATGAAGCGTCCACGAATCCAGTAATGTTGTAAAGCTAATAATCAAGTTTCAATAGGTCTTCCGAGGAAAGCATTCGTTTTCAGCACTCAGCGGGACAGTTCTGTTTCCAATGGAAAGCCATTGGGCATTCTGGTTCCTATAACTAGAATTGAGAGTAATTAAGCCCCATCTCATTTCAAGGCAGATTTTTTATTCAAACTGAGGTCCACTGTGAAATTTAGTCAGAGTTGCGATAAGGCTCAGTAGTTTTTGAGTTTTCGATATAAAGTAAAAAAATATAGTTGTTAATCTTGCGAGGTCTTAAAGAAATATTTGACATTTGTGCAGGCGACCTTTGCCCAAAGTCTTGTCGTTGTGCATTTCTTTGTGCAGATTGACCAGATACCATAAAACAACCACTTGGAATTACTTTTCCGAGGACTTAAATTCTTGTATAAAGTAAAAACCAAAAGCTAAAACTGATGAATACATTGGCGATTATGCGTGCAAGTTTGACTTGAAACAGTCATTTTGCGGGTATATCCACGTTTGAAATGACGTTCTGATTGACGTATTTCATAAAGATTACTCTCCTAGTAAATCAGAAATATTATCGGTTTGTCGTATGAATCCACAATCTTCGACTTGAAGTTATTCAGAATAATCTGTCTAATAAAGGGCAGGGAATTATTATAATGTGGGGACTTCTGGACGTTGGAAATTGTGTAAGTTGTTGAAAACACATTTGTCCTAACAGTTCGCTGCTCTTTGCATAGATCCGTTCGATTTTTAGATAGATAGAACATATAAACCAAGAGCCCTTTTCTTTTCAACACTAATCTCAGAGATCGGGTGATTTAGGTTTGGCATGCCAAATAATATCTACCTCATACCAAAATTGTGGTCCTAGATAGAGAGCCTTTGGCTTAGTTACTCTCTCCTTTTGCTCGCAAACGTAAATTTGATATCCGCCTTTCTAACTTGCAATCCTAACCCCCGAGCCTATCTTTGCCTGGAATTTATCTTGCCTTTGTAGGCGAGTTCGGTCCTAGTTATTTGTGTCCAAACAGAGATACAACATTTGAATTCCAGACGAGTGGTATTACGAGGCTGAAAGAAGATGACTTACGTGTCTGGTAGAGCATTCACCATTTTGTTCGGGTCGTGATTGAACGTACATCCATGGTCTTCAAATCGACAATGACCATAGATGAGGATGTTCCTGCAAAATATGTTTTTTGCATTTTCTATTCTCAAAAATTTCAGCTCGAGATTCTACTAGACCAACGAAAGAAATACCTCTGCCTTTAGATAAAGGAGAACCAGATATTTTTCGCGGCTCAAGTTGACTAGATCGAGAAGTATCCATAGTAACTCGGAATCTCTCAATCTGCTATTTGTTTGCTCCGTCGGAGCGTCATAAATCTTGACTGTTACGCGTCAGTGACCTCTTCGAGTTTACAGATCTCTTGACTAGATCCAATTAAATTATGAAAGCTAAGTGACTCACATTATACTGGCAAGCATTTCAGGTTATGAATTTGAATTGCCATAGGTGTTCAGACGTCCTAAGCTCAGTAATTCCTGCCCATAACACATATCTCTGAAGAGAGGTAAGGCTATACCTACTCGTATTATCCCTGAGTTAGCGGAGGCAGCCTTCTCAATTCTAGCTTGACGGAATTAGAGTTATTCCTTTCCGATATAGAATTCACACAGTTTCCATTCCAATCATTCTCGATAAGTACGTCAGGGTTAACTTGTCCACAATGGCAATACCAGAAAACGAGCTCAACAATCTTTCCGAAGACCAAAAGTTAGCATTGATATCTTATACCTCGGTCACTGATCAAGATTTCCAGCAAGCTATACCCTTGCTGCGAAGGTCTCAATGGAATGTAGAAGTGAGTCAGTAAATCAAATCAATAATGGCATGCACTGACCAACCTAATCAAGATAGCTATCGCGAAATTTTTTGATGGTGAAGGGCCTGATCCAGTCTTGGAAGCCTTGGCATCACAGAATTTTCCTCCTCGGACTGGCAGAGCTGAAAATTTACAAGAGAGTCTATCTTTTGGAAATAGTCGGAGATCAAATTCAAATTCACTCCCAGACCCTGCGCCACGAATAGTACCTCAAGCAGATATTGACGTCATTCGTCGCCCACCTTTTATAATGGCGGTTTTTTTTGCTCCTTTCAATATTTTGTACAGATTGGTTTTATCTTCCTACAACATACTTATTTACTTTTTTTCTTTGTCGAGCCTTCGATCTGGAAGCTTTTCATCAAATCGACAACACTTGGGCCGTCGTCCTCTTAAACCTCGTGACTCAGCAGCCCGTTTGAAAAGAGAATTCGAGGAAGAGTACGGCAGTCAGAGTCTTCCATTCTTCGACGGTGGCTACGCTCAAGCACTTGATCTCGCTAAATCTCAATATAAATTTCTCATTATCCTTCTTCTTTCACCTGAACACGATGACACAGAAATTTTTGTTCGGGAAACTCTACTTGACCCCAAGGTACAGGACTATATCCAAAAAAGAGAAAATAATATAATTTTCTGGGCTGGTGACGTTCGAGATAGTGAAGCTTATCAAGTCTCTGCGGCAGTAAAGTGTACCAAATTTCCTTTCACGGCTGTCGTTGCACACTCTCCAAATATTTCATCAACTTCCATGTCAGTGATTATTTCAATCACAGGAGCCGTTGACGCTGATACATATCTAACAAAACTAAGAAGTACTATCACCAAACATGAAGAAAAATTAGCTATCGCTCGTGCAAACCGTTCCGCAAAGGACTTTGAACGTAATTTACGCCAGGAACAAAATTCTGCATATGAGCGGAGTCTGGCAAGAGATAAAGAGAGAGCTAGATTGAAAAGAGAGGTAGAGGCTGCAGCAGTAGACGCAAAAATTCGAGAGATTGCTCAGAAGGAAGCCTCTGCACTACTTGAAAGCAAGAAGTTACAGTGGCGACAATGGCGAGCATCTCGATTTAATTCAGAACCTGACGTGAACGCAGATGGTGTCGTAAGAATTGCATTAAAAATGCCCGAGCAATTTGGTGCAAGCAGAATCGTTCGGAAATTTAGGGCCAGCGACAAAATGGAGGAAATATACGCTTTTGTAGAATGCTATGAATTTCTGAAGGACGAAAAGTGTGAGGAGGTCTCGAAGCCTTCTGATTATGATCATCAGTACCAGTTTCTACTTGTTCAGAGCCTGCCCCGAATTGTCTATCATGCCGATGATGAGGGATCGATTGGTGAAAATATCGGCAAAACTGGGAATCTAATAGTAGAATTGATAGTCCCAGAAGACCAAGACTCAGAGGAGAAATAAACTTGCAAGAATTACACGTCCATGCTGTTTACTATCAAACAAAATCACCAAAATTTACATAAAATAAAAAATTCCAACCGGTAGTTCTCAGCTCGACGAGTGTTAATACTCAGAAATTACTGGCGTCATTTGTTGAGTTTGATTTAACGGTGGCGCTGGTTGCTCTCGTGATCATACTAGCAGCGGAATTTTTAATTTAAGGGCTATGAAGCGTTCAGAAGAGGCCATTGAATGATGATCGCCTTCAAAAATCTTCGTCAGAAGCCATCATCTATATGATTGGGGTAGAAGATACATATTCTAATTACTCATGAAGTATCCGTATACAAATATGCAGCCACCCATCTGCAAAGGCGGCCTCTCTCATCAGTTCCTCTAAGGGGGTTTGAAAGGGAATTGGCGCACCATGAAGTATAGGTTTTGCATTGGCGGCGTTTCTACTATTAGGAAACAATGAAGGAAGCATAAAATTCAGTGCCGAGCCTAGTGATCGGACTTCTTGTGATGCAGTCATTGGGGTCACAAGCGTTTGTACCGTTGTGAAAGAACTAAGCCCAGTCGTGGTATCAGGCGTTGACGGGACGTAAAGGCGTAAAGGAACATGCTTCAGTAGGGTAGGTGGATTGAGGAGCGTCTGATTAATTTTGAGGAAAGCCTTAAGATCATCTGTGCCATAATCAGCTGATTAAAGTCCGGTTCGATGTAAATATGGACCTGCTGTCTTGAACGGAATTCCAGAGCTGTGTAGAATCTTCTTTTGACATAGATATGACTCCTTTGGCTGTACCATTGCGTATGAAGTCTGCCTGTAATTATTCTGGTTAGATGAAGATTTGATTTCCGAATACAGGATAACGTAGCATGATATTTCATCTGTAAATCACCATAACCTACCTCTTTTACGCTGTTGATGAAAGTATCATGCATCTCATATAGTGGCCCATCTCCAAGTGATAGCGGCCATGGTAAAGGCGGCTGATACAAATCATATAGGAGCCCAACGGGTAGATTTTTCAACAAGATCCCTTCATATGAAAAGCTCGTGAGAGTTAAGGCGGCATTATTCTCACTCTCAGTTGCGCCAAAGAACATGATGAGTCGTGGTAAGAGAAGCGGGAAGTAGGAAAGCCTAGGGACCAAAATTAGGTAGGGTGTAGGGGACGATTCATGTTTTATACATATTGGTATAGTAGAATTCCATATATAAGACTGCATGTTTTCTTGAGTCCTCTCGTGATTTGATCACTTAATTTAAATCAACTATTTCGGAATAACTATCTACCGTGAATCATTGACCAACCGGATAAAGGTGTGAAGAAAGGAACTTCGTAAATCTGCAGTTTGTATGATAGATTCGTCCCATGTACACTGAGGGGGATAAGTATTTGCACACTTTATAATTATGATATATCCGGGACCATATTCACATTCAACAAAGCCTGTAGGAAATATAAAAATGCCACAATTACCATGAAATTGATTGAGGATATAAAAATGCCTATGAACAAGGGTTATTGAACAGATGGGAGTGGTTAGACTAAAATACTGCATGCAATAATACTTTCACCAACGAATATGCCCACCCTTTTCCTTTTGGGACAGCTTTTATTCTTTTAGATGTTGAAGCAAACAGTACTTCAGGTTTGGCTGCAGAAAACTCTTTCCACACATATTGCAGTGCATACTTTGCCTCATTGTTTACTTGAGCGTGAATTTTTTCTTTCTGTACTACATCTTCCATGGCCTTCCAAACATTTTCAATTGGATTCAGGTCTGGTAAGTTTGCTGGCCATTCCAGCTTTTTGATAATGTGGTCTTCATGCCATTCTTCTGCAGCCTTGAAGCGGTACATCGGAGCTTCATCCTCCGTATGAATTCCGATGGGTATACGCTGACAAATGTCAATAAATATTTTCTCACTCGCTAGCTCTATGGAATTGGTAGCTGTTCGTCATCCTAGTGGCATCACTATGAGTTTGGACTTTAGATCGTTCGCAAAAACAGCCCACACCGTTTCCGATTATCTTCCAGACTTAAAAATTGTTGATGTATACTCTGTAGCATTGTGTCCAGAGCACGTCTGCTAGACCTAGGTAGCACATGAGCTTTTGCCTATTTCAAACCTAGATTCATCGGTCCATAAGCCTGGTGTCCAATCCTGCACAGTTTAATTTTTGTGCAATTCTGCAAATTTAAGTCTCCTGAATTTGTGATTGTTGATCAGGAAAGGCCTTTCGATTCGTGTGAACTGAAACATTTGTAACGCGGTCGTTGGGAATTACAGCACCTGAATTTCGGCGCTCTTTTAAAAAAAAGTTTGATGATGACTCTCTATCACGTCCCGATAGTCTTTTTGGTCTTTTGGTTGGTAGCATGTCATCACCTGTTCTGCAATCCCGATAGTTAGGGATTATTGGATATAATAAATATCTTGGTATCTTCAGTTAATAAGCAACCTCGATGGGTTTTTGGCCTCCATCCACTATTCTAGCACATTCCTCAACAGTAGGTTCTTTGGTTTTAAGCATTCTATTGCTGGTTACAAGTTGCTAA
>MCBS01024330.1:380-10556 GCA_003611235.1 Golovinomyces cichoracearum
GGGTTATTAGTTTAGAGGGGTTTCACTGTACTAGGAAATTGTAGGGAGATCAAGTATGAGGACGAAGTATATTGCCTGAATCACGACAAACGACATCAGAGCCGGCATTAAAATCTTTCTATGCTTGTTGAGATGACCTCTCTACCCTCATGCCGTGCCGATTTATAGGCTCAGTATTATCGTATATCTTTAGATAACCAAGAACATTCGCATTCGAATCAAAATGATAGCAAACCAGAGCATATCGATTGTGCGCAAGGACTAGTCAAGGCCGCTCTTGCGTGATGTCTCCAATCTAAGAACTCATAAATCCCCCTATCTCAAAACAAAGCCAAAGGTTATCCCCAGTCGAAAATGAGAGCTTTACTCATTTACTAACAGCCATCCTTCACTCAATTAAAAGTATCATGTATATTTTAAAAGAAGAATTCTAATCACACTATACAAAGCTTAGGGATTGAGACCACTACTTATATGAGGTTTCATGGAAGATAGTGACAGATTTCTGGGGCGTGGGAATGTGGAAAAAATGACGTATGACGTTTTTTGTATTTCAATCGTGTCAGCTCTAGCTAGTGTATATGTGATAGGAGACGTTTGAAGAAAAGATATCAACACTTATTCCTCAAACCTACAGCGGCACTCACAATGTACCAGATTTCTCCTAGTACCTGAATATAAGCCAGCTAGTAAAACTAAGTGATATGGAGAAACATAACTAACGCGATCTAGGCCATGTGTTGAGAAGGTTCTATGTGGAATAACCCTTTAACACACCTTGCCTTTGCTATAACGACAAATAGCTGTCATCTCTGCCCTTGACCAAAGTAATTTAGGAATTCAATGTACCACTTCTAGAACCTCCAGCCAGCACCTGATCAGTTGTGCCAATAGTCTGTTCACATTGGGGTCTGTAGGTTACTTTTCTCAGTAGTGCATAGCTCTCCTCTTGACGTCTCTAGAATGATTGTGGAAGGCTTTGCTGAGCGGGTGCTAAGGGAATATGCTGGAGAATTGCAGATGATTGAGACTTGAAAAGTAGAATGTCCTTCGACTTGGCTCGTTTCTCTCGAGCCAATAGGATTTCCAGGTGCTATCGCAAGATGCATAAAAGGACCGACATATTAAAAGACCTAGGAAAGCACTCGAATCGCTGGCGGAAAGGGGAGAATTGACTTTATTTCCTGTGAAAGATAGATAGATATTTACATGCAAAATTAAATTAAGTTCAAATAGATAGCATGGAGTGTTAAGGGCGTCACATCCTTTTCTGCACTTCTTTGTGGCACCTGGAAACCCTATTGGCTCGAGAGAAACGAGCCAAGTCGAAGGACATTCTACTTTTCAAGTCTCAATCATCTGCAATTCTCCAGCATATTCCCTTAGCACCCGCTCAGCAAAGCCTTCCACAATCATTCTAGAGACGTCAAGAGGAGAGCTATGCACTACTGAGAAAAGTAACCTACAGACCCCAATGTGAACAGACTATTGGCACAACTGATCAGGTGCTGGCTGGAGGTTCTAGAAGTGGTACATTGAATTCCTAAATTACTTTGGTCAAGGGCAGAGATGGCAGCTACTTGTTGTGAAAAAAGATTGAAGGAGCATTAGCTGAGATTCTCTCTCAATATGTTTCTCCTGCCGGGTTTCGTGTAGTTATTTCTCTTTATCCATGGCGCTGGGATCATGGCAAACGCGTTTTTATAAATTCAAGCCAATGTATCTAGGATGAAGCATGTGCTTGGGTAGGTTTGACCCTGGGTAAGTATTTTTGTTTGCTTTGTGGGATATATTTTAAATATCTTATCTATAACATAGTACGCCCGACCGGGAGGCATTTATGGGGCTATATCAAGATTGGTACGGACGCTAAATGGAATAACGACATTAAGAGACAAAGACTTTGATTACATGATCTGTCTAGAACTAAGTAAAAACCAGCGTATTTTTCGGATCCTTCACGTTTTAGTCCAATATGGTGGTTTTGTTCTATCTAGCCTGGTCACCAGAATACACCCATCCAAAATATCATTCAGTTGATAATGTGCTTGACCCGGTCTTAAGTCATTCATTAAACAAAATCCACTTCTCCTGAAATTTTAAATTTCCGGCAAGCTATTGCCTAAGTGTATTTAGAACGAAGACTGATTGGTAACTCTGTCTACTGGCATTGTCGTGATCCACGCTGGCTCATTTTCTCTTTCACCGCCCTGAAGCTTATTTTTTTGTTATTTGTTCTGGTATTTTCGCCTGCATAAGCTAGTAATATTTTCCCCAGTAGACAGAGACACAATACTAATCTTTGAAGGGTGGTAGGCATGAATTGATACAGGATAGTTATTTACACAAAGAGGTGTGACCATTCCAGGACTTTTTCTGTTATTTACTGAGCTATTCAAGGTTATATTAGTTGTGTAAATAATTGGTGTTGCCTTGAACTGCCTTAGATCTATAGGATACACGCCCAGTTATCCTCATTAGCCTAGAGATTAATGGAATGATTAAGTAGCTCAGAATAAAATTTTCTGCAAAAGTATTTTAAAACTTTTTGGATTACTGTCAATCTAAGTACCAATCATAATCAGCCTCGGGCCATCGTTCCAGGTTTCATGTTCTTACAGAATTCAGTACACAGTTTTTCGTTTTCATTTAAAGACTCAATCTTTAGTTCAAGAATTGTCATTCCCATCTTCAGTTCTTGATCTGACCGGTCGAAAATAATCCAAGAAGCCGGCATCTAAAATTGCTTTATTCATTTTAAAAGTATTTGAGATAGTGAGATGAATAATCCAGCAGAATATCATTTGTACTTCAAGATAGTTGATATGCGGTCGGCGATTTCTTATAATATTAACCGAGATTACAGAAGTGATAGACTATTTTTCTCGGAATTTTGGGATTTTGAGCCTAATTAAATTATAAAGCTGTACTTAATGAGTCGAATTTCTAGTTCGAATTAAGAATGTACGTCCCTAAAAAAGGGTTACAGTTGACGAATAAGAGCAATGAGGCGAAACGGGACCTATCGACCAAATGTAGAACTTCTAGTAGCATCGGCACGTTGGAGCTGACTTATTTTCGACCTTGAATAGATAGTTCGTTCAACTTGTACCTTTAGATAGAGGCAAGTAAGTGAAGAAGTTGGCGTCTGAACAAAATTGTTTGAAATACGGTTGGTTTAAAATTTCGATATTGATATTTGAGACAGAATTTAGGCGTTTCGATCAATTGAGATTGAGAGCAAGTGGAAAATTGGATGCTAGAGATGTCTTAAAATTTTTAAGAAATGACATATTCTGTTTCTCCGAATTATATGTCATTGCTCCCATCAATTACATATTACAAGTACTAATGCACTTTCTAGAGCTTTTTTTGGCGCTATGTTGTTTTTTCTTCTGAATTCTCGCATAGTTGTCTGCTTTCTTCCTAGTTCAACATATTAGTATCAGGTTTTTATAATAGCTATGATTTGAGTATGAATTTTACAGTTTTTCTACCCTTTTCCTTTGTTCTGGTGAGGTTGTGCCGGGTACTACACTGTGGTATATTTCATTTATTTCATGATATAGTCTTTTATGTGTTTCGGCTTCATTGAAAGATTGACTTCGATGAGAATCGCATTGTATTGAGAGGGATTGGGAGGATGATACAAAATATCGGCTTTTCTTTAAATCTGCGTGAAGAGCAGAGGGAATATATGGAATCAATAGATCAAGAGGCCAAACTGTTGTGGCTTTGGAGCTAGTCCTGGAGACGGAATAAGAATCTGTAGATAATTGTCTAAAATAATTACCAACTTGTTTGTTTTCTGACCGCCAGGGCCTGAGGCACGGGAAAATGTCGTCTTGGCAATTTTAACAGGCAGTGAACTCCTCTTGAAAGTGTAAAACCATTTGCGTGCAGCTTCAAGATCGGTTTCGCTATTATTATCACTCGTACGAGACGCAAGGCATCTTAAGTTTTCTGGATATCGATACTGTGCAGAAAGATAGATACGTAACGGTCTCAAGAGCGGGACGCTCGAAATATTTCTAGCCGATCTAAAGAGTTTCATTTGTCTTATTGACTTCTAGCATGATAGAATATGACAGATTATTCTTGAATGTTAAAAATCGACTTTTTTGATTGTAGATGTCGAAAATATAATCCTACAGGAGTAGCGGGTGGCGGGAATAGTGCTGTGGATAGACAGCTTGAAACCTTCAGCTAGCCGCTGAGACTAATACCAATTGGTCTTATAGTGGCTATTTTAAACGCAACTTTTATTACCGCGCAACTCGATTACTCGTATCCGAATCTTCCAACCAACATACCCCATTCACCACTTATTTCCAGCCTTAGCCAAAGCGACGAATCTTGCGTAAACAGCCTTTTCTCTTGCCGATGATAATCTAGCTGTTTGGCAAGTTTCATGATCGTGCGCATATACAAAGCCTATGAAAAAGAACTCGGCTTTTGTAAATTCGAGTTTTCACCACAACCTCCTGCAATTTACCTACTTATCCCTTGATTAACCTTCATTTCCCTTGCCTGAAAAAAAATCTTTATGACACCTTAGCCATTCGAAGAAAAATCCACACAACAAAGTTTTTCACCAGTGTCCCTATTCACTCGAGATCTCGAAAGCTCCAGTCCTGCGGAGCCAGACCGACGAAATTTCCAGTATGACTTCGACGGATTTTAAAGAAAATTCGGCTGTAGCTGTCTCCTCAGACATGAATTCGATAAATGCCCATTCGTCTGAAAGGCATGACTCACCCCAATCCAGCTTCTCCGATGCCTATAACGAAGACGCCGAAATGGTTCACGTGAAGAACGGAGAGTCTACTCAAATTGACGACAATGATTACGCAATGACTTTTGATTCTGATGGAGATGAACACACAGATAGACAGAAAATACAGGTTATATCCGAAGCAAAAATTGAACCAGAAGCCGGGTCTCTGCCCTCAAACGTGTCAGCTACAAACTCATCATCTATTGTTCCTCCCGGAGCTGATACTTCCAAAATTCCTTTTAAGGTCACAACTACCCACCCTCCTCATCTCAACCATACTTCCGATCAAAATTCTGATGCCGTGGCTTCTAACATTGATATCACAAATACTGCCCAAACCACTATTATTGAACCACTAGGCGTGAAGCCCCAGAACTTTAACAATTTCACTGCTGGTGGCATAGATATCCAACAATTATTGGACAATATTACTGCAAATGCTGAGAAACCTGAGTCTGCCCATCTCAAGAACCACAGCCTCCCCATCCATGCTAGTCTTCCACCACGCCCAAACGTTCCCCAAAATCGTATTTATCAAGACGAAGGACCAAAATATTATGCCGGAACCCCAGGTCTCCCGCCAGCCTCTACTTCATATAGACCTCCCGGTGGTGCCCCATCTCTTGTAGCTGCCGGTGCTCCCGGAACGTCCACTGATCCCAGAAGTGGACTACCACCCCCACCAACAGCATCCTTTCGTGGCCAACCTTCCTCAGTCAACTCCACTAGCCTAACTCCAAATGTACCAGTTAATCGATTGCCTATACAGGAGATCTCTAATTTACCAGATCAAGGCGAAGCTGATGACTCCAAAAACAAATGGCCCCCAGAAGTCCAAAAAATGTATGATGACTTCCTTGAAGATGAAAGGCGTTATGTAACAGAGGGACTATGGGATAGATTTCCTGTGGGCTCACGTCTATTTATTGGTATGATAGAATCAATGCACCACAAGTAAATGATTTTCTTATATGTTAGCAGGAAACCTACCGAGCGAGAAGGTAACAAAACGAGATCTTTTTCATATATTTTATCACTATGGCAAGATTGCGCAAATTTCAATTAAGCAAGCCTACGGGTTTGTCCAGTTTCTTCACAATGATCACTGTTACAAAGCTTTAGATTGCGAACAAGGTGCTGAAGTGAGGGGTCGAAAGATGCGTGAGTTTGACCAACATTAAATCAATGAAAGCTGACCCTTGAAAAGATCTTGAAATTTCTAAGCCTCAAAAAAATGCTCGTAACGCGCAGCACAATTCCCAGTCATCTGGGCAGAGAATCAAATCTCCAGATCGTAAACCTGGAGGCCGTAATGGCCGGGGTAACGATCGTTATGATCGTCAGACGCATCTGACTCGTGCAGATGAGTATGGACGTCCCATACGTGCCCGCGATGACTTCCGACCTGTGAGATCAGTATCCCCTCCCAGAGGAATAACACGTGCACGAGATACATATCCATCTAACCTTCGAGATCCCTATGATTCCCAGGAAAGACGTCGCTCGAGGTCTCCTTATGGACATAGAGACGCTGTTAGATATCGAGATAGAAGTCCCAGCCCTAGATTAAGGGAAGGGGTTGATGAAGTTGACCTTCTAATACCACGACGAGACCCTCGAGACGTACCGGATGTCCAGATTATTCTGATGGAACAACTTGATAGGCAGTTTGTCTCTTGGGTAGAAAACGAAATGCGTAGTCGTGGAATTTCGACAGAAGTCATGTTTCTCAGTGCCCGACTTTCGATTAAGGCGGTAATTCGCCGGCAAATTTTAGAAGGCGTTATTGCGGTGACGAGACTTAGCTCAATATCTCAGAACTCGAGTAAAATCCCACTTCAAGTATTTGATCGGCAAGGTGGTGCGAATAATGTTAAATTCGACGAATACGAAGAGCTTGAACCAAAGATTGCCGGCGAACTTGTTCTCAGGGCTAAGCAAAGTCAAGCTGCACATAAGGCTCAAGCCCCTGCATATCCCCAGGCCCAGTTCTCTCATCAAACGTACCAAGCCCCGGCTGTATCTGACGCGTCTAACCTTGCAAATCTAGTTGGCTCCTTAGATAATGCAACTCTTCAGAAGCTTCTAGGAACTTTGAATACCACACAACAGCAACTACCAATCGCTGCATCACCTAGCATCGATCTTGCAGGCCTTCTCGGAGGCCTTAAACATCATTCTACTTCACAGAACTATGTGCCTCCCCCGCAAACCGATATTTACACTAACAGTGGCCATGTGATTCAGAACCAATTCCGTGGGAACAATGTCCAGAATGCAATAAATTCAACTCATCCTCAACCTGCGCAACAAGTGCAAAACATTATGGCTCAACTGGCCAGATTCCGTCAGTAAGATTTCATTGTTCGGTCAAAATTTAATTCATATTCAAAAGTTTTGGAGTTATTATTGAAGAAGGTCTGTCTGTCTGTCTGTCTTAAGTTGCAATCAACATGTTTCTTCAACTCTTATTTAGTCCAGCTGGGAAAGAAATGAATTTCGCTATGCCACAAAATTTTTATTTGCATTTAATTCTCCGCAGTCAGTCTAGTTGGTATGAATGACTTGATCCGATTTAGACGTAATTAGTTGATCCTCATCTATCTAATCAGAGAAGTTAGACGTCACGTAAAAGGCTTTATTTTACGCCATTAAATTTTAGCCGTAAAATATTTAAAACTAATTCGGGCTTCTTCTGAAATAATATTTATTATCAGGCTCTATATGGCCATTCCGACGGCCTATTTAAATTATTAGTAAGTAATCTGAAAACTATGTAAAGAGAATTACCTAGTAAGTATTAGTTTTTCCTGCGCAACCTCTTTTTTTGAACCAAGCCAGGACCTCAGATCATCTCTCAATAAAGATTCATCTCGTCCTAAAACGTCAACACCTCTTTCCACAAGAGCCATTTTCACCTCTTCCGTACACATCTTATGAACCCCACCTGCTACCTCTAGCAATTCATCATCAAGTCTCAGGTATTCTAGCCGCTTTTTAACCCGTCTTTTCAATATCAAGTGAGGTGGCCCTCCAAAGAAATTCCATATCTGTGAGCTAAGTCCAAGACTAGTATTAATCTGTGCTAGAATCTTAGGTTCTAAACTAACTGGGCTTCCTTCCGTTGATTTGAATGGGGCACTCGGCTCAAATATTTCTCGTCGTCTCTCTTCAAGCTTCTTCCTTTCTTTTGTGATTTGTGCTGGTATTCTGCAAGTTAGAGGCACGATATTTCCGATAGCTAGTACAACTAATGGTGTGAATTCCCCAAAGACTGCAAACATTAACCCGAAAAGTGGCACACGTTTGATGTCATGCAAATTTCGAGTCAAAAGCTGAAAATCGGATCGAGAAATTGCTTTCTCTTTAACGGCTTGAGAAATTTTACCTCCATACTTAGATTCGATAAGATCCTCGATTTTCTGTGAAGCTTTGTAGTTGTAGTAGATATTCTTTATTCCGGTTTTATAAAACCCAAGATATGCTTTACCAACAGAATAATAATATGAAATAACTGCTTGACCGGGCTTTCGAGTTGGTGAATCAAGTGATGCGGGAAGGGTACTTGCAGGCCCATTTGCTAAGGAGTGGGACGAACTGTACCGAAGACGTTGAAAAACGATCGACTGTGATTCAATCTTCTTCGTAAATAGAATTTTTTGCGAGGCTACGCAGATGTACATACGGTTAAGCTTGTTGCTGGAAATCATATCTAAAGCTTACTGGTTATTCTGACAGAGGAAACAGTTCGGTTTATTTTTTCTATCAATCAACATATCATAATCGTAATACTGAGTCCGTTCACGAAATCATTAGCTTCCGAGTTTACTATCACCAAATTTATTATATGCTACTGTATACTGTCTTACCGATTTAAATGGTTCGTTTCGACTCTAAACATAGGTCATGTGATGTAAGATATTAATCACATGATATAAAATTAGAAAACTTATGTAATGATAATCAATTAAATGCCTTGAATGGATGATTCATGTAGCTTGCGAAGATTAGTTCTTCACCTCCTTGCGGAAATGGTTTATACGCTCAGCATGCTCTGCATTCTGTGTGAGTCAAGAAGAGTCACATCCGAATCAGACGCGGAAGTAAATACAAGCATATCCTTAGTCAAAAAATTCTGATCAATGTGTTGTAATTAGAAGATCATGACTACATCTAGTACCTTGATCCCTACAATTATAGCATCCCAGCTATAATTACTTCTTCACTAAGTATGACTAAGAATATTCTAGTACATTCTATAATCATGTCATATGAAGTATAGAATTGTATGTAAAGATAGAGAATCATGTAGAATCATGTAGAATCTTTGAGAAGATTATAGATACCTCAAAGTCTTGTGTATATAATAGATAGTTAGCACTCCATCTAGAGAAAATAACAACAACAATAAAACAGATCAAGTTACTTAACAAATTTAGTCATCCTCATAACTCATTTCATTCTCATCACGGTACGCCATTACATGATCCCCCTTGAACATTTCAAGTCAATGTTGGTCACATTTTTCTAACACGAAGTCTCCTACTTCATCTCACCACAAACTATTCTAGCTCAACGACCGATCAACTGCTTCAATTCGAGACGGGAGCTTTTCTCACAAATCAACGCCTTTCCTCGACCTTAAAATTACGGTGCTACGTACAGGAGGGAATTAAGTCGAAAAATTCAAGGTTTCCCGGGGGGCTTATGAGAGACACATGTTTTTATGAAGCTTTAAATGAGAGATGGATGCGTAATTTGGACATGGAGGATGAAAAAGAAGCAGCCGCTTTTTTTCTTTTCTAACTATTTTAATGAATCCTTCCCAACGCGATATGCTATGCATAGAAGTCGATTCATAATGACAATTGATTAAACACTCATACACGATTGTATTTTTTGACACCATTACCTAAGAATGGGGGCTTGCACGTACAGTGTCTATAGGGTAAGTTATCAGACATTTGAGTTTTCGTCTATATGCAAGTTTCACGGGTGGTCCATGTAAAAAACCCTGTAGACCATTAGCTCATTTAGTCATCAGCTAGTCCTATTCAAGTTAATTCTAAATGAAGGATTTATTCTCCTCACGAAAAGACAAGAAGTAATGATTATCCAGACACATTCGCTACTTTGGGATTCACTTACGCTGAATTTTTAAAGTAACACTTCATCAATAAATATCGTTATTCTCTACCATAAATTGAAGGGAAAAAATTATTTAAAGGTAAATAGAATCCTTTCCATTTGATTTTAGTGAAGAAGACGAACCGTTTACTTAAACATTATCTTCATTACTCACGCCCAATAGATGAGTTCAGCTGAGAGAGGACCTTCTACACCAAAATCTCGATCCAAGAAAACAAACCGAGATCAGCGGCTTCAGGTAATTTCTGTAC
>MCBS01024332.1:0-10572 GCA_003611235.1 Golovinomyces cichoracearum
CCTTGCGGACAAGAAACCTCTTCTGTGACTACCCACAACAGGGAAAAGCGTGAAAATAAGGACTTCAGATGAAGCTCCAGCAAAGCATGTTCAACGCCCGGCCGTTTACAACTTTTTCATATAACATGCAACAGGCAATGACAGAGCTCGAATATATAGAAAACGAAGCTCAAATGGGGTCCCAACTATCTTAAACATCGGGTATCACGACTTACATAAAGGATGGCTCCCGTCTTAACACAGGTGTTTTCCCTCAGCTTGTAACCTCGGCTTCGTAAGGTTAACTCAAGGCATGTCTTGGGGAAGATAAAGACATCAGTTTGATTTCAAGGATGCCTAGGAGAATTTAAATCTTACGTTTACTTCGAATATACTTTCGCTCAAATGGACATTTGTTAGATTCATTACTGAAAATTTTAAATTGTTCATCATTCTTTTTCGGATCAATACATTAACAGGTAATAACGACGCAGCCTTTTCCCCGCAAAACTTAATTAGCGAAAATTGCAATCATGGTATGGTCATGTTATTACTTTACCTTGAAACAAGAAAGAAGAAAGCGTAAATTTACGACGTCTGGCGCGCTATTTAGAGAACTATATCTCAAGACTTAATTGCAGAGCCTCCTGAGCATAGAATAGGCCATAGTTTAGAAAAGTGTACGACATCCAAAGAGCTTCAAGTTTTATTTCAGAATATCCCAATTTTGACAGAACGAAGGATTCTCGCACAAGTTACTTCGAAAAATGCGCCACTGGCGTAATCTCCATCAGAAAAGAAGAGTAACCAGGATTCTATAATTTTCGGCTTAGGGTCATAATCGAGTATTTAGAGTGGCAGTTTTCCTGGTATTTTCAACTCGAAAAGAAGGCCCGAGACCGATTAAAACCAATTTTTTGAGCAAGTTCAATTCCGGATCATCATTTACTCGTTAAACTTTGCTCATCGCCATCTTCACAAGTTTCATAGGCGCTAAGTCATCAGCCCCCTATTTTACAAATTCCGAAGGGCTTTTTTTTGGCGAACACTGCGTTCATTTGTCTCATACATATGGGAAGACGATCATGCTTTCAGGCACAATCATGTGCTGGGGCCGAATCGTTTAGCGTAGACAAATATGATGCATTTTTCTCTCTCATTTTAAATGGTCTCGGAAGAGAGATTATGGAAGAGATTTCAGGAAGTATGCCTAGTAGTTGGAATGAGCAAGTCGGCAACATCAACATAGGAATATTTCGCAAGTGGGATAATCCGGAAGCTCTAGGATAAGTAATCCGAAGAGTAAATGTCCCTGAATAGTTATCGATAGTATATCCGTATTCTTAAAGGGACCGGATCGTCGGATCAAGAGAATAACCCGAATACCCCTTCTTCTGCAATCATGGGGAAGCCATTATTTCCACCCTCTGCTCCGATTTAAAGGGTAGGGTTGCGCACGGAACATCCATATGTGAGATACGTGATAAAAACCCTAACTGCTGCTTACAAAGCTCATCGTGGCTGAAAAAATTTTAATGCCCCACAAGGCTGACAAAGTTAATCGAGGTTTTCGAGGGCGGACATTACGAAGGCGATAATCAATATAGGAAATACAAATTCAGTTTGACTAGCAGAATTAACCACCAAGCTCATAACATGGATTTGTAAAATTGCTTACATACCCACCTCTGACAATATTTTTTCGTGAGCAGGTTTTTGTATCCCATCACAATCAACCTCATACAAGCTATCACGTCAATATGGGAAAAATTAAACAAACCAAGCGTAACCATGCATCTACAGGATCCTCACCATACATCAAAACTGGAAAAGGTGCCAACAATGTCTTTAAATTTAATACTAATGTCGGCCAACATATTCTCAAGAATCCCGGAGTGGCAGAAGCTATTGTTGCCAAAGCATTCCTTAGACCTTCTGATACAGTTCTAGAGGTTGGTCCTGGAACAGGAAATCTGACCGTACGAATCCTTGAGAAAGCAAGTAAGGTCATTGCGGTAGAATTAGATCCCAGGATGGCAGCTGAAGTGACAAAGCGTGTACAAGGAAAACCGGAACAGAAACGGCTAGAGGTGCTGTTGGGTGATGTGATCAAAATGGATACTTTACCACGATTTGATGTCTGTATAAGCAATACACCTTACCAGGTATGTTATTCAAAGATTTAATTTTATCCCCCCCTCCCTTTCCAATGGTACGGGAGACTTCCCTGATTAACTCAAGGCAGATTTCAAGTCCACTCGTATTCAAACTTCTTTCCCTCCCAAATCCTCCACGCACATCCGTACTCATGTTCCAACGTGAATTTGCGCAGAGATTAACCGCTCGGCCCGGCGATGCTTTATACTGTCGCTTATCTGTAAACGTTCAATTTTGGTCTAAAGTCACGCATATCATGAAAGTAGGAAAGAATAATTTCAAGCCACCACCTCAAGTAGAAAGTAGTGTTGTAAGGATTGAGCCCAAATTGGGAAGCGAACGACCAGGTGTAAGCTGGGATGAATGGGATGGAATGCTGCGCATCTGCTTCGTTAGGAAAAATAGGACACTGCGAGCTAGTTGGTTAGGCACCAAGGAGGTTTTAGCTCTTGTAGAAAAGAATTATAGAGTATGGTGTGCGATGAAAAATATAGCAATAGACGAAACCGTAATAGGAGAAGAAGATGAAGTTATGGAAGTCGATGAGACAGAAGATGTCTGGAATGGGATCATGGACGTTGATGAGTCGATAGATGATACACCAAGCTTTTTCAAGGAAGAGCAAGATCGCATCAGAAGGGAAGCAGACCAAAAGACTCCGAGCAAAAAAAACAAAACCCGGGTAGCAGAGCTTGTAAGAGAGAAAATTAGAAAAGTTTTAGAAGATGATACAGAATTAGCAGACAAGAGGGCGGGAAAATGTGATGAGAACGACTTCTTACGACTGTTGTTTGCATTCAACGAGGAGGGAATCCACTTTTCATAATCTAGCATGGCCAATTTAGCCATCAAATATCTAAAAAGACGACTTTCTTGATGATTGGGAAGCCAAAGACGATCCCAAAATATTTTGTAAATCTCACATCACAATATGTCGGATTTCACTGAGAATAATTGTAATGAATTCTACTAGCTAACCGTTGACTAATATGGACGGGTTACAGATAAACGACAGGCACGAATATTACAGGCAAGGGTCTCAAATTTTACTTTGAAATACGAGTTTAAGAGTTATTTCATGGGATACCTCTGAGAAAATCGATAAATTGAAAAGGGGAGTGTTACCGGTAGTGGCGGTATGCCTGCAGCACAGGTTCTTCTCTTTTGAGCATCGGACGAAGGGTTGGGTTTGACTATCTCCTAGTCCGAGACCCAATGCTAAAAATTTGGGATTTAAGAGTAGCGCCAAAATAGAAACTCATCGACGGAGTGACTAACTATGTCCCTTGCTATTACTTGTGGAATGCCAGTCATAGCCAAAAGTTGGTTGTAGCTTGTCTGAAGCATCTGATGAGCCTGTCAGTAGTACCATGTAGACCCATAGAATGATCCTCGTCGTATCCTGAAATACACCCGTCGCAATCAAGTATCTATGTAGATTAGTCTGTTGACTGCCTCTCATAGGAAAAATTTAGGTCAAACTACACGCGTTATGAGTGCTTGTTTTAGTGGTGGAGGGGTCTCTCGTGACTTTGATATTCCGTGAGGAATAGGTTGAATATGAGAGATTCGTGAGAACGAGACGCGTGAGGTTCGGTTTAAGGGTAGGAAAGTGTGCTCGTAATTTTTAGGTCAGATCTGAGTGCTAAACAGCGGGATGAGGATATGTTGACACACCAGTAGCCTTGCAACCTCGAACGAGAATCATTTTAAAGATGTTGTTGCTGAGAAACTGAGACATGTACGCGGAACTGATTGGATGTTGACTTTTAGTTAGCTGTAAATGTGTGAAGATCCCCAGGGAAAGGACTTTGACTCGTCTTTGCGCTGCCACAATTCCTATATTCCATAATTCTGCCACCGTACCCCACCGTCCGTTCAATGAGCATGCAACTGCGTCATTAGAAGAAAGCAACTTGGAAATTCCATGATACAAAGCTGCCTTGCCCGATTTAGTCATAGATATAGAAGAAAGGCTGAAGAAGATGTGTTGTGGATATTTTCTCCTTAAATAACCCCATCGCCGTTCTGGGTCTAGTCGAGTAAACAATGACCCACTTCTCCAGCCCCTTCCAACACAAGTCGTTGCTCCATTCCACAACTCTTCTTCCATACTCCCCCCCGTACTTTCTCCGTTCCACTATACCTGACGACACCACCCCAAGTCACACGAAATAAATCTAACCTTCTTAGACGGACACAAGCTCATCTGTGGGCTCGCTTAATATGCGTGCGTGTCGATACTATTGACGCACTCTCGCAAACCATGGGTTTTGCAAGCTCATAACAAACCCTACGCCATTTTACAAAGACTCAACGTGCCTGGACGCTCTCTCTACATTTTCTTTCATACCGAGATTGTTCTCAAAGAGCTTGCTGCGAATCGAGAAAATTAGCGCGACAATAATCCAGCGCGATTTTCCCGTGTTATTGAGCAGCTCGCTCTTCTTCGAAAGCTACCCGACAGCTAACTATCGTTCACACATCATCAATTCTCATTAAATTGAAACCAACTCCATCAAGATAGTACATCAGACAATGCCATATTCGAATAGCGCTGGGGGAACTTTCACCCTTCCATCCCCGACACATGTTCACCACGTTGATGTAACCTCCGCAGTCCGTTCACTCCGACGTTCACTATCTAGATCTCCTTCCAAATTCCGACTTGTAACCAAATCTCCAAGCCTATCACCAAAATCTTCTCTATCTTCTTCGCCGCTCTCACAGCAAAATAGAACATCGATAAATTTAAACATCTCTACTTCGAACCAGGGAAATACTCCTCATACACCATCGCCCTTGGCTGTACCATTTCCCCCGAGCGTAAAGCTTGCTCTCCGATCCTCTTCCCGTATGAAACCTACTCCTCCTCGGCCATCATCGCGTACACGAGCATCACCCAAGTCTCCCGTAAAGCGCACCCTTAACCGCTCAAGTGATCACAATAACTCTCCGCCACCACCATTATCGATTGAGAAACCAAGTAAACAAGAAGAAAACGTGTATAATAATACGACTGAAATGTCTACAAATTCAGAAAACCAGAACCCAGTCAACCATCCTCTTTCAAGACTGGGAGGAGATTGTAAAAACGATGTCTCGGCGCCAACTCAGATATCAAGTCCGCTAAAGCGCAGTGATGCGATAATGAACCTCGATCAAGCTAGTCTAGGAAGTCCAGTCGCTAAGAGGAGAAGCTTGCATGGATCAGCTAATTTCGGCCATGATTTCAATGTTTTCGATCATGGTCCATCTGGCTCTGAAATACATGAAGAGTCGAATCAGGAGTATGAACTTTCATCTTCCTCTATCATATCTGAGCACTCAACATATGCCTCTCTACCTAGAAGATCTTCATCCTTAAGAAAATCTACATTACAGCAACGGCATGGTGAAAAGACATCTTGGGGTAGGCGCCACGCGGCCCAGGTACTAGCAGCTCAGCAGGTTGCTTATGCGGCAGCAAATAACCTAGTCCCGCCCGTAGCATCATCTAGTCTTCCTAAGAATAGACCTCGCTTATCTCTGGATCAATTTATGCCACCTTCGCCTCGGGACAGTTCATTTCCTAACAAATCCAACATACCAAATGTATCTTCTCACGTTCTTAGTAATACAAATCATCAACCACATCCCTTATCGCGGACTATGACAAATTCATCTTCAAGCTCTAATACCGTCGACGAGTCACCTACCATTTTGTCGGCTCATGAAAAACGGCGCCCGAAGCTCGATTTCTCAAAGTCCCTGCCCGCAGGAGCTCTACGACCGTTTAAACTTGGTATCAAATCTAGTGATGACGATTCATTTGCAACTCCAAAAAACTATAAATTGGTAAAGCCTCTGCCAGCTGCATTTGCTTCAACTGGCCTTATCTCAAAAGTCAACCGAAACCCCGAAGAGTTATCGATGCATCGTGGAAATGACAAAAGTAATGTACCAGACACACCGTGTAAAAAGCATGTAAATGGATTTTCTTCGCATCCAACACCTGTGCCAGGTAGCGCAATCGCTAAAGCTAGACATATTCGCCATTCATTTGGAACTCCATCAACACCCTTTAATCCTCATGGAAACTCGGGTCCTGTCGCATACGGGAATGGCATAGGTGTGTTCGGCAGTGCCTTCGAGGGTTGTGATATCGGAACGAGAGGAAGTCTTCTAGGTCTAGATGTGGATAGTAACTCACCCGAACTTAAGTGTGATGCACACTCAATTACTGACATAGAGCTCCCTCCGACTCCTACCAAGCAAGCCCTTGTTCTGGGTGAAGACTATGGTAGTCCTAGCACAAATCGAACTCTTCCAAACTCTCACACTAGTCATTTTCTCATTCGGAGACTTCCAAAACAAAAAAGTGGGTCTATAGTCAGGAATTTATTTGAATTCAAAATCTTCAGTTCATTTTCTGTGTCTTTCTACTAATTAAGTAGCATTATATTCTCTACCTTCATCTCTCTTAAAATTTCCAATTTCAAATTATTTTTGAGAGATTCCAATTAAAACTGACATATTTGATTTTTACAGTAATGTCGTTGGAATATAATGATATTGTCGACCATAAAACGCCTCAAACACCCGAGGATGCTATTGCACCTCCAGATCCAAGTGGTCTCAGAATATCCAATCACAGAAGTTCAAAATTTTCAAAGTCGGCATCTGTCTCCATGTTGCCACCTGCGACTCCAACAACAGGCCGTGATCACCATTTTAGGGTAAAAGGTGGCAGAACTCTGAGTACTACTCCAAATAGCACCATTGTGCAATCAAATATAGACGACTCACTCTCATCAAAATTCGAAAAGGTTGAGATGATTGGGACAGGGGAGTTCTCACATGTTTTCCGGGTGACTGGAAAGGTGGTATCACAGAGTATGAGCACACCTAAAATTCCATTATCTGATCGAGTATTTGCGGTAAAGAAATCTCGTCAACCATTCCAGGGTATGAAAGATCGGGAACGAAAATTGCAAGAGGTCAATGTACTCAAGGCACTCGGAAATTCCGACCATATCGTTCATCTCTTAGACACTTGGGAGGATAAGAATTACTTGTATATTCAGACAGAATTCTGCGAAGAAGGAAGCATGGACCTTTTTCTTTCACAGGTTGGATGCAGAGGAAGATTAGATGATTTCAGAATCTGGAAGATTTTACTAGAAATTTGTCTTGTAAGTTATCCTTTTCCCTATCATTGTATATCTTATCTTACTTTGATGCAGGGTCTCAAGCATATTCATGATTTCGGCTTTATTCATCTAGATCTCAAGCCTGCGAACGTTCTAATAACATTTGAAGGTATTCTTAAGATCGCAGACTTTGGATTGGCAACCCCATGGCCTGCACCTCCAGGAATCGAAGGTGAAGGTGATCGTGAATATATTGGTCCGGAGATACTTGAAGGAATATATGACAAGCCAGCAGATGTATTTGCACTTGGTCTAATGATGCTTGAGATTGCAGGCAATGTTCAACTTCCAGATAATGGACCTACATGGCAAAGACTCCGCTCTGGTGATATAAGCGACGTTCCTAGTCTCACTTGGAGTAGTCAGAATCATACAAGACGCGATGCTACCGGAATAATCGTTGATGATAGCGAGCTGGCCTTGGGATCATTTGTTAGCGATGACGAGATCGAAACTGAATTTGGATCTCCGAGCATGAGTAGTCGAAAACGAAATTATAATCGATCTTGTCGATCTTTATCTCACGATCCTAGTAATCTTTTTGGCTCGATGCGAAGGGGTGAACTCCATAAAGCGCCAATTTTCATGAGAGACATGAATCACGCGAAGTCCCTAGACCAACTAGTACGATGGATGATTTCACCTAACCCTCAACACCGTCCCACCGTCCATCAGCTACTCCAATCTGAAGGCGTTGTTTGGGTTGAGGCAAGAAGACGAGCTGGCGCCACAGTATACGAAGGTAATTGGGGGCCAGCTGATGATATGCTATCTGATGATACCGAGATGAGAGATATTTGACTTTTGGGAGATTCTTCTAATATTCTTCCTTCTAATCACAAACGACCTACAAATTTTAAATGACGTTTCGAATTAATTGTGGCGTTAAGCTTAGGGAAGTGCGGTTTTTGATCTTGAGAAGACAACGAATGATTTTATTTTAAAATACTCACTAGCACGGATTCTATTTTCCAGCCTCACATGGTTACCTTTTGTCTTATGCCTTCACGAGACTATGAAATGAACAAATGAAATCTTTGTCTATCAATTCATCACGAGAATCAAGTGGTAGTACATTATGATCACTCTGCTAGACAGAAGTTGCTTTCGATTTGGGAGGTTTAAGATGTATTTTGATGCGGGTTTTTGGCAGAAGAAATTATTATCACAATAATAGCTATAGCTTAACCAGATTTTGGTTGCTTTGTACAGAATATTTTGGGGAACAAGAGAGTTTTAGTATAAGAGAAAAATTATGTATATATTTCCCGATTACAGCCTATGGAGGATGGCTCAGGCGGGTAGAGATCTCTTTATCATCGGTTGGGAGGCTGGCTACTTAAGATTGAATAAAAAATAATATATAGAATTTTATAGGTCTCGAATTTATTTGGTGTTTCACCCTCACGACTCGAATCTGAGGTAGGCTCGAAGAGCTAAATATAACCATGACAAATTCGTGCTTGTGACAATGACAGTAGGATGTGCCAAGATAATTTCTAGTGTTTAATTATCGAATAGCACCTGTTACTCTCATGCTCGCCTGCCGCTTGGGGCAATAAATGATCTGGTTAAAGGTACGAAAGACCTCCTTCTCTCCTCCCTTCTCAGGCGACTTCCTTCTCTATCTCTTGCCAAAAATGAAAAACTCTCGTTAAAGGCCCATAAAGACCTCATACCCACCACGCTCATTCATCTTCTTTTACTTTCATCCAGAACAATCATTGCATCGCCACTTTGCTTGTCCGATCATCGAAGTCATTTAATTTCTCCCTCATAAATCGAGCAAGATGCTACTGTCTTTCGCTGTTATCTCTGCACTGGCTTTTGCCGTCTCTGCTTCGCTCAATAACGCTACAGTCTACGTAACCGAAATTCATACCGCATATACGACAGTCTGTCCGACTTCGACGGAATTTGTATACAATGGCGTCACTTACACTGCAACTGAGGTAAAGTTTCTAAAACGAAGGAGACGAAGAATAGCTATTAATCAATTGATTTTAGTCTACAACCATAACAATCACTAATTGTCCTTGCACTATTCTCAAGCCAGTTTACACAACAAGCTCAGTGCACTGTACTAACTGGTAATTATCTTTCCCCCTAAATTACTTTCACACAAAAATATGAAAATGTCTGAACTAATTCGGCTTAAAGTTACAGCGCCGTTCCGACTAGTCCGATTTTCGGCAATACGACCGCTGTCACGCCAAATCCTATTGGGCCCAAACCTAATCCCACAGGGGCCATGCCTAGCTCTGGAGGAGATGCTGCTGTAGGAACCGGCCCCGACGCATCAAAGCCAAAAGCCTCTCAAACTCATATCACAACTTCAAATGGGAATAGGCTGCTTACCTATTCCGGCGCTTATTTGGCAGGTTTTTTATGCCTTCTTACTTGTATCTTTTAGCATCTCATCAATAGCGTTTTCACTAGACTATAATGTTTACTGCAGGAACCCAGCATAGATTTGTATGATTGAAGGAAATCAATTGAGAGAGGGTAGCGAGCCCTGGGCTGCTTGAGTCGTTTGTCTACGCAATTTCCTCACCTGAATAGGTTAAATTACATTGATGAACTGTATATATAGTCCTTGTTAATTTTATGGTTCACAAGTCGCATGAAATAGAAGCATGTAACGAATATTTTTAGACAGGCATGATCACTAGCCCCTGAATCAATACCAGCATTGTTACTATGAATCAAACCTTTATATCTGCAGTAATATTCACGATCTTTGCGTCGACAAGTGACACTTATCTTTCAAACCAAGCATATCCTTGCGTTTAGATATTGTGCCTAGAATAATTTAGGAATATCTACACGCGACGTCTGTGTGAAATGGTCGCATTTCTTACAGATGTTCGAGTTTATCTGCTGCCAAAAAGGTGGGAAAGTTGCTGATCAATTCAACCTACGAAAAAGGCAGTTCTCTTGTAGATAGACTCTGAGACTCCATTCGTGAGAATCTCGCGGCTAGAGGCTTGCTATGATTATCTATAGATAGTTGATTCGTTTAATTTAATCTATAAATAAAGTAATAACGGCCTGGAGGCGCCAAGCACTAATTTGCGCTCCCTCGTAGAAATGTGGGTCCCTGTTATCAGCCAGTACATGGTTACATAAGCTATAGGCTTATCTTGGATATATGCATAATTATGTACTACTAGCAGCCCAAATAATTGTGGAAGTGTAAATTACAAACCCAAAATTATGGAGGCTTATATTTCTTTTTTTCACC
>MCBS01024334.1:0-10582 GCA_003611235.1 Golovinomyces cichoracearum
AATTTTCAAGTAGTTTTTGTAGAATTATTGAAAGACTTTTCCAACATGGCGGTATTATCTCGCATTTTTGATCACTACAGTATATACAAGAAAATCTCAAAATTAAGAAAGAAGAGATATGCGAAGTGCTAGCTCTATTTATCATTATAGAATCGCTTTATGAATTCATCTGCCCTCTCCTGACCTCAAGATTAAATATCCGTTCCGATTGAGGAGTCGAAAGACTTGTATTGCAGGCGAATCGGAAAGATGATAAATTCATAACGGACTTCGGTTTTTCGTCTTAAGCTTTGTTTACCAAAGATGCTTTTTGGCGTCGTGGTTCCATCTGTAGCTCTCAATCTTCAAAACAACGTATCACATCAGTGCGCAGATGAGGCTTGGAGCTCTCCACCCTATCCTTCCTGAAGTATGCTGATGATTAATCTGTGATGTCGCCCTTGGTTTTTATGCACGAGGGCTGTACTAGCGTGTGCGAGTGCTCCGGAACGTTTAGTAAGCGAAGACTTAGTTTTATTTTTGAATAAGAATTAGAAGAGGGACAATTGAAATTTAGGCTCTAGCCTATGAAGGATAGGCCTTAGACCTGTGACAGGCAGTATAAAATAGGATTGGACGTTTCGAAACTTGAATTTTTTTCTTAAAGAAGACAATAATCTAATGCTTCAAAAAAAAGCTTTCCCTTGCAGAATATCGTCTGATCTGAAAAAAGAAGGTTTTTTCTGCGACTTTCATTATTCCCAGATCTCAGGTAAGAGTGTCGATAAACTCCGACATTTCTGTCATACATATAAAATCTCATTTCCGTAACATGAAAAATTGATGAGCGTCTACTTGAAAAGAATTTTAAAAAGAGCCAGTATGATGACTGATGGTCCGAATTCAGATAATAGCTGAAGAGTATGATGTACGTTCCGTGGCAGGATTGAGAAAATTAAATGACAATAAAAGTATCTTAACGCAATATTAGTTATACATATTTGTTTATTTATTAGTTTAAAAGTCATAGATCCTAGTCCGATACTATTTTAAGCATGAAGCCAGCAAAGCCGGCTAAAGTTATGCTGGGTGTAGAGCTCAACTCGTTCTAATCGAACAACAATGAAAGTAGTCATCCCGAGAGAAAGATCTAAAAGACATTTAATTATTGCGTTAGTGTTTGTGTTTAATTTTTTTGTACAAGAACACAAAAAGACCAGAGTTCGTTAGTGAGCTGAACAGCAGGTAAAATTTGTGGTTTTTTTCGATATGAGGAGTGGTCATAAAATCCTTACAAGTCAGATTTTCAATCAATAATCCAGCCACTCACTCCGACAGAAGACTGCGTCTAGAACTTAATTTTTTCACCATGTTTTGTCGGCTAAATCTTGATTCTGAAAGAATATTATACTCTTCGGCTCGTAGAAAGCAACACGTACAGGATTTAAATCTTCACTCTCTCATGATTAGCCGTATGTTGGGACTTCTTTACAAGTATCCCACTGGAATTTGGCCTTATCAACGTATAGGTTTGACCTTAGGCTAACTTACAAGATCAACTGTTTTTATTAAACAATCTGCAATCACTTTCTCCATTAATTTAGCCAGTGAGTTCTAACAAGAAATCGGAATATAACCTGATGAAATGGTACACTCAAATCATCCTTCTTAAGCGTGATTTTCGTTGATTTATTTTAAGATGCTGAGGCTTTTCTACCGAGTTTCTTGATCGCTCGAGCAAGGCTGAATTTTTGTTCAAGACGAAGAGCTCGGGAAAAGTCATAGAGTATCTGGTTCTGAACTGGTGCTTCCCGTTTGGCAGAAAGTGTAAACTTCTCTTCATTTTTCGATTTTTTCAAGCATAATTTTAGGGGATTTTTTTCTTGTAAGCTGCTTAGACACTCAGTCTTTTCCGAAATCGGGTACTTTTTCCTCAACTTCCAATGAAAAAATCATCCTTTGACGAGTTTGAGTTTTTTGGTAGTCCTGGTTTGTTGGGACTCTCAGCACACGGTTGAAATAAGTAAAGCGCTTTTTGCGAGTTAGAACTTCTTTTTTGCTATTGTTGGTCTTCATATGCTCCTCCTAGGTCTATATTTCCTCTAAATTACTAGATGTATCAGCAATATATTCTCAACTTAGCATTAGTAATCGACAAATCTCCTGGCTAAATTTGGGTCTGAAAGGCTACTGTAAAGAATCATCAAATTAACACTTCGTTTCAATTTCTTGCCTACGAGCTTATAAGGTCTCATACAACGAGTTAATGGCTGGTGGGAATGGGCAGTCTTTGTGATTCGCTTAGGCGTGATTGATGAAAATTTGTGTTTGTATACCACGTAGGGCCATTGACGAGGCAGTATCACTTTAAGCTCCGCTTGTTTTTATCATCCGCATATTATCCGGATCTGCACCCATGTCCGCGTAACTGTTTTGCTCGGGATTGGGAGTACCGTCTATCATTAAAATTATCTTATTAGATATATCAGTTTAGCTCAAACACAGGCCTCATCATATGGTGAAGGACTTTATTCGCTCTAGTAACTCTCAGATTTTGATGGCAAGTTTGTGTAGTGTCTCTTGGAACCTTGTATAACTACTAATTTTACTAATCGATGGCCATTTAGGTGAGTTGATCAGACATAATTGTCTGTTGTAGGGACATTTTTAAATCGAGAGCGCCGATCGTCCTTGAGGCTACGAATAATATGTCCAACACCTTACTTTAAGGAATAGATCCTAAAAAAAAGAAGTAAGATACTTTCTAATATCCACTCCTTTTGAGCAATCTATCTCATCAACTAGACCAAAGAAAGGAGAAGAGAGACGGGTTTTTTTTCAATAACAGTGTCAGTCTGATAAGGTCAGACGTGGAATACAGTTTTTAAGGTGCACCTTTCACGAATGAGAGTGATTTGGAGGAAATAGGGAACGGGTTCTTGGATGAACTGCTAGAACTGGTAATTGACTAATGTCTAATATCGATGGGTGCGAGATAACTTTTACACGTATTTAATATACCACCCCTGCTACAGTTTTCTTATGCAATTTTATGCAACAAACAGACGTTGGACACACGTGGAGAATAAGTCAGCGTCGGCAGGTGATTTAAGTAAAAAATTCAGGGATTGACCTATCACCATACCGTTAGAGACGTTCTTTCTCTCAATAATACAAGAAAACTTTTTGATCTCTCATACATTAATTAAAACTAAGAGAGAAATATAAATCGATTCACATAACATTACCAGTTGCACAGATCCATCAAAGCCTGCTCATATAGCTGTCTATAAATTAATATCAGATTTTTTGTATACTCTCTAAAAAGTAGCAACTTTGGCAAGTTTTGGCGAGCCTTAGGGCCAAAAAATGATCCCTCTCGCACCAGCTTGATTTAGGAAAAAATGAAATGCAGGGAAATGGAAGAAAGATCTAGAGTAATAGGTTATAATTTTTCACTTTTCTTACACAAGAGAATAAAAGTTACTAGTCTTATGGGTCCTGTCCAAATAGCTAAAATTTATTGTGCTTGAAGACTATTTCATAGTCTACTAAGTACTGTTAACCAGAAATAGAATAGGAGAGTATAAAAGCGATATAAGAATCATACTTTTGTTTGAATTATTCGAAAGTTTGAAGGCTTATTATACCAGATTCGCAACATTAGACTAAGTGTCGAAGTAATTAAGAGAACAAATAAATTTGGTTGATTAAGATGCTAATGAAATAAAGATCAAAGGAAAAATGAATAGTGACGCAGAGAGCAGCATGATTGATGCCTATGTATTTTTTATTACCGTAAAGTGTATTTCGGGGAATATATTTTCATCGTTCAGAGAGTACATTCTAAGTATCCTCGGAATGAACGATATATTTATTTCGTATTGTGGTTAAGGATTCCATGAAAGAATTCAAGTTAATTTTAAAGGTCCTTTCGAATAAAAAGAAAGTGATGAAGTGATTTATGCAGAGCAAATATTCTACGATGGAAGCTTTTAGAATTTTGAGTAAAAGAGGAATCGTTTATATTTCATTGACCTTTTCGTTAAGAGCCTTCATTGTATCGGCTCCGCCGACTTGATGAGCACGGTGTTGCTTTCCTGAGCACGCCGAAGCCACAACCAGCAAATTGTTCTCGAGGGCCTGTCTCCAGGTCAAGTAACCTTTGAAGTGCGTTAAATTATTTTATATTTCTTCGTTATATACTTTATAATCCACAGGTTGTGATATCAATGAGCTGTAGTGTAGTAGGACACCGTTGACTCTCAACTGAAGAAATTTGACCATTTATTAGGCATTAAATCTTTTGGGTGAATTCGGAAGTTTTTTAATCCTATTACAGTGATTTGAATATATAATGATTAAGCTGTATAATTTATAGTTGCTACGATTTATCAGTTAGATAAAGATATAATAATACGATAGAGAGCTTTAATTTACTTTTATTCATCAGAATCAAAGACGAGTATTAGATATGGATGTCTGATTTGTATTTGATGAGTCCGGAAAACCTGCCTGAGGTGCTCCTAGAGATTTATTGCTCCGAGATGATGATAGCGCTTCCAATACATCATCCGTGCTCGGTTCTCTCTGTTTAAGTGAGGCTTCTTTGAAAAAATCGTCTTTTTGATCGTTCTGGGTTGTCTCGCTTATAAAACTCGATGATATACCGGAAGACATAGAAGGATGGTTCATATTGTCGCTCCTGGGTATGGTATCTTTGGAGATCGAAGCATCTTCAGATGGGTTTCTAACCTCAGTTCTAGGAAATTTCCATGAAAGAAAACTCTTGGGCAATTTAGATGTAGCTTGAAGGCGTAAAGTGAATGATGGATCTGGATTTCGAGGATTTATATCTCGAGAGTCAAATTTATATTCTAGGTCATGCTTTATCCCATCTATCTGTTCTCTAGAAAAGTCATCGTCATGAGATCCAATTTTCAAGACCTCAGACACATTCGACATAAAATTTTCAGATAAGATTGTTTCTTCAGACTCCTCTAACAGGTCACTATCAGGTAAGGATAGGAAATCCTCTACTGTAATATCTAAGTTGGGGTGCAAAAATTGGAGTTGTTTATTACTATGAGGATTAGGATAAGAACTTATGGAAGGATCTGGAACTGTGAACTCATTCGAGGAATAAGGTTCCTTGCTTGACCGGAGTTCTGGTTCATGTAGGCATCTCAAGTCAAAAGACGTCGACTCCACATCTCTTAAACCGGAGTTAATTAGGAGAGTTTTTGGAGGGGGGGAGGGCGACTGTAAAGATGAATGAGAGTGTGGAGTGTCGCAATCAATGTTTTCACCATCCTTAGACCATTCACGCGGGACAGATCCGATATTTGTTTTGCACTCATAGTGGGTTTTAGAAGTACGGTTGGAGTCAGCTTCTGAGGTACTAGATGTTCGACAAGATAGTGTAACACTATCGGCGCTTGGTTGTACAGCGAAGCTGCATTGACTACGCGTTGTCAAATCGTTTTCATCTTTGAAACTAGGGCCCTGACTTGATTCTACAGATGAAGGTGGGGTATGCTCCGCAGGCATGTGTGATATACCCGAATTCTGCCGTGTGAATAATTGATCAAGGGGGTGGACAAGAGATCCAAATACTGGATATTTTATTGCGGAAGACGATGATGCCTCTTGGCCGATTTTTTTTTCCATGTTGCTTGGTTTACGGCTGAAATGGGTGTCTTTCATGGTCGGGTCTCTACGAGGTGGGGAAACTTTCATCACGATAGAAGTTATTGGTGGTAAGGAATTTTGAACTGATACTTTGTATGCGGGTGTCATGGGCTGAGAAACTTGAACAGATTTGAGTTGAGTTCTTAGTTCAGTAGCGAGAGCTGCTCCACACTTTGCGAGCTTAAGCCGTTCGTCGTAATCGAATGAGTGACGTCTTTCGCGAGAAAAAATAGATAGAACTCCTATTGCCTTGCCGTTTGTACCGAGCAAAGGTGTCGCTGCAAAAAATCTTATATGTGGTTTCCCAGTGACCATAGGGTTATCTCGAAATCGCCAGTCCTGGAATAATTAGTGGAAATAATCAAAAGAAAGATGCATAGTTGGGGAATTAACCTGTTCAGCGTCAACGATTGAGAGAGTTTCCGTTGTGTAGAGGGTATGGGCAGCGACACTGCTACTCCTTTGTACATTCATCACATTATAGCCATTTTCAGCCTGGAATATTTCATAGTCGTCGTCGAAAAAGCTGACAGCTCCGTAACGCGTCCCAAATCTTTTCATCGCCGAGTTCAAGTGAAGTTGAGCCCTTCTTTTTATCCATTCTTGCGAAACACTTTCAAATTCGCGACTCGATAAAATTCGCTTTTCCTCATCTTCAGGATATACGGCGGGAAGATGGGTGAAGGTTAGGCTGAGACGCGGATGTTCAGGAGGATTGTTGACGTTGAATTGACCCTAGTAAGTTCGTTACATAATGTTTCAGGGTGTAGAGCTCTCAACGCAGAACAGATACCTCACATTTAATTGAAGGGACGAGGAATTACTTACTCTTGAGTACGAATTTAGCCATGATGTCCATTGAGCAGAAGACTCAAAGTCCATAGCTATCCTACCAACGACAAATTGTAGCCTTAAACTTGCGAAAGCTGGGAGGCCAGTTTCATGAACAGGGGACACAGGAGACATGATGGGGGACCGAACTGAGAGATATTTATCATGATTTCCATGGCTCTCATCTATATCTTTTATGAGAATACGAGATTTGGTAGCTCGGCTTTGAAATGTTGCTTTCGCTTGATTCGGTCTTAGCAGATCACATTCGTTCAGCGTGGACATTCGGTTAGGATGAGAATCTTCGGATATAGTTTTGCGGGGCGTTCCACGGCGTGGACTAAGTGAAAACTCGGAATTGGTTGGGGCTCTCCGAATTTCTAACTCGCTCCGAGGTTCTAGCTTCAAGCCTGACGGTCGGATAAAATTACAAGGTACGACTTCAAGACCTATATCTCTTAATCCAGCCGTCACTGAAGGTTCAACCGACGCTTTGCACACTGTCTGTAAATCTTGTTTTGAGTTGTTAGGAGCACCTTTGGAGAAGAGCCTAAAAAGTCCTGTACTGGTGGATTTCTTCAGCCTAATGGGAACTTTAATGTTGTCTCTGCTTTGTTTTGATGTAACATGATCTTTGAATGAGGGATTAGGTGGATTGAGGTCCATGGCGAAATTAATCCTAGGATGATTGGGATAAATAAGATTGTAGGAGCAAGATGAGCTTAGGGTTTGAAGAGGGCGTGTATTATTGAACTAAATGAGTGACAAGACTGGAGAAGTCAGCTCTGTTGCTACGCAGAATCATAATCAGATTTTTAGGTCTCTAGGTGAAATTTACCTTGATTGGTACTTTAACAACCGGCTTACTGCTTATAAGGGAGAGGTTTAGCGTGGAATGGAGGGTAATGATCGATAAAGGCGACAGTATGAGTGATCAGACACGTGAAATGGTGTCTGTGTCGAGTTAATCAGAGAATGTTGACAGTAGAATTATGATTAGAAAATCTCTAGTGCATGAGTAGAATGATAGCGTTTGAGGTTTTATTGTTTTTTGTATGCCTTTTCGTAACAGAGAATGTAAGAAGAGAGATTTGTGACCTGAAAGCTTCCGGCCTGGGGGGTATCCCGGGCTCGTTTTAGAAGCTTTCGAGAAAGACGTGTTACAACGCCGATTTTGGATTCTTGAGATCAAGTGTAGTTAAAGTCGTTAAAATAAACCTTGGTGCTAAGTACGTTGAGCAGAACAAAGGAACAATATTGAAATTAGGGGCACAAAGTTTTCGCCTTGGATTAGATCGCAATATTTTTTCCCGAGCCCTGGTCTTTTTATGAACTGTATTTGACGAAAGATGCGTATTGAGGTGGATTCATCTCCTTGCTTCACAACTGTTTATTCGGTCTCAAGGATGAAGGAAGATCTATGAACGCTCTCGCCCTTAAATTTAGACGGAGAAATGGCTATGTCGGTCAGTAAGTACAGGCGTGACGCAATGTTGAAGAAGTCTCGGCAAAGGAATGATATGAAATGCCAGGTCGTTAATGGAAAATGTTTCTGCAGCTGAGTTGAAGTGATCAGATCGGTCTTCCCCTTATGCCATCCGATGGGGTGGATCAAGGTCATGCCATATATAAGACGGATTGGCGAGCGACGCCGACATTCACCCCTACGACGCGTCGCGACCCGTCGACTTGCACATCTATCAAAATTAGTTTCCTAGAATCCAGAAAGCTGAACTTTCTGTTTAGAGTTACCGACACGGTTGCCCCAGGAGGCCAGCATTAAACACTATTTGATCGTTTTAGCTCAGATCAATTTATCTCTTCGACCCATTTGGGAAGACGATCAATCACAAGGACTGGTTCAGTCAAACTTCTCTAACCCCAAAGGTCCTGGCAGCTTTCATTGGCTGATGAGAGGTCCTACTCGATTAACGAGCAAAAGAAATTGCTATTAAAGGAGGGCGATGTGATCACTAGCTGGTCTTAACGACGCAACAGGACTGAGGTGAGTATTCTGATGACGTAATTTCGAATCTCCCTCTTCTTCTCTAATCAAAATTTTCTTTTGGTCTCTAGGAGCTTAAGCATCTAAGGCACTCTGCACAGTTTCTACGAGATGCAGATTTACCAGACTTTGGGGAATGAGAGAATCGAAGGAGATTGATGAATGAATCGTTATTACGATGCACCTCCTGAGTTGCTCCTTCATGTGTACCCCAGCTGATTAGCAGACTTTCAGATATTTCGTCGCAACTTTGCGGGTACATTCTATTTTCCTCCTCCAGACGATAAGAAATTTCCTTTAATATATTTTTCTTTTTCTCTAACATCTCAATAAAGCAAATCCCTCTCTTCCAAGGGCCCAGGTATTATTCTTCCGTCGGGGAGATGAAGGCTGGGAGAAACAGGACTAAAAAAGCAATTCAAACCTCATGCAGGCCCTGTTGACAGAAAACTACCAACTACCCTATCCCCGGAAAAGCCACTCAGTGCTTCAAACCTGTATCTAAAAATAAGGCCAGATACAGAAGTTTGGGTGGGTGGCGATGGTTGCTCTGAGTGCCATTCGAGACTTCTTAGAAAAGATTTGACAAGACGGTGACGCAAATGTATCCTCCCTTGTGAACCTTTCAGGTCCTAATTCTACTTCATTCCGTCCAACTCAATCATTCCGTTGCCCTGAAAACCCTTTACTTGGCTCGGTTAATGAACCTAGATCGATAGTGCATGATCCTGGCCTTTGCCTTGTCATTACGATCAATGTGGGGCCATACAAACTAGGATCTTGGTGTGCCGATAGAGTGCAGCTTGGATTCTACCTCGTCTAATGTGGAATACTGTAAACCTATCTACAGCTTCAGTCTTAAACCTTAAACTTGAGGTTTCTATTGGTGCGCTTTAAAATTTCTACCAATCGAGACCTCAAATTTAGGATTTAGGACTATAACTTTACACAGGTTTTACTGCATGTCAGTTGAGTTCTACCCTCTCGACAGTTCCCTTCGCATGAACTCTTCTCAGGAAGCATTAACTTGCTACAATTTAAAGCTCTCTTGAAGCCGGACGTAGGGAGAACTCATCCTCGAGAAAATCGGCGATTGAAAAACGAATGTAAACTATGGATGAACTTCTTTCCATGCATAGAAATATCCTCGTATGACGCGAAATGGTTGACTGAAGCTCCTTTGTGCTAAATGATATGATATACGTGACAGGATCAATAATTAGCATTCTCCTAATCGGCTGCTATGCTCACTAGGATCTAGAAACAGCACAGGGAAATTCCCTGATGAGTCCCAGGATCAGAATCTGGGGGCTAGATATGGGTCCTATTTGTGAAAAATCTCACATCCCTGCTTAATGCGTCTAGCCGTTGAATGAAGTTTCAGAATCGCTTTTACTGCATGTAGATGTTGCAATCTATTTAATTCCACTCTTTGATTAATATAACTTCCATTCAATCATTCTTAGTGTCCAACACTCGTTCGTGATCTGTGCTATCTATTACTGCGCTGGAAAAAGTTCGGGAAAGTACGCTTAACTTATCCTGGTACCCAATCATAGGAATAGACTGAGAAAAAAATAGGATTCTAATAGTGCTACCGACATTCTAAAAACGGTAAGGATGGATGGTGTTGTGGTCCGCCTCCTGGCTTGTGTTCCTCAATAGAATCTGGGTAGCAGAAGCCTCTCATCTCTCTCGGGAGGAGGATACGACTAGATCACATATAACGCTGCAGCTATGTCTAGGATAATTGAGACATGGTACGGTAATCAAAGGTTTTTGGGTATTTCCCTTTAACGGGTATTCACAGTTGAGGGAAGGGTACAATATACTAGCAAAATGTCTCGAGTGATAACAGCGAATACGCCCACACTCTATGAGAGGCCTTCACGTCAAGAGAAATCATGTTATTATTATTACATTATTCTTTCAATTAACCTGTTTGAGCGCCTTTCGGCCTATGCAGGTGTTTACGGAAGATACGTATTCAGTGTAGAATGCCTCAATTTGACGTCTGGAACACTCATACTTAGATTTCATTTGCAGATACCACTACGAGGAATGCGCCTTGCGGAC
>MCBS01024336.1:0-10594 GCA_003611235.1 Golovinomyces cichoracearum
CTCAAGTGGGGCATGTGTCCAAGCTACCCAGACTGTACTTGGGAGAACGGCCCAGATGGCATACCACTATACCATCCGACCTTGTACATATATTAATCGGTTGTATTCTAGCTGATTACAGTCATTCCACGTCACATGCCTATTCTTCTGGGACATAAAATCACGTAGTTACACGTGACAACCCCTTTTTTTTGGTCCTTTAAGGGTCTTTCTCTGTCTCAAATGGGTCATGTGACGATGCTGTACAACAATTGTTTGTGAAAGCTCCTTTGTCAGCTTTTGTCAGATCCATAACTGGAGCTTAGATAGCCAGGATAAAATGTCGAGAGGGACAAGTATGATGATCAAAACAAGTTGCAACATCTAAACAACAGCTCTTGACCATTCACACAGGAAACCCTTCATCATGTACATGGCTCTGTCTTTTTGTATCGGTGATCCTATTACATTGTCGGAAGCCTGAAATGCTTCTTTACACTTTAAGTAAATTCTTCAGCCAAATTTTCTGAGCACTATTGATGTATGTAGGAATAAGACTAATCGAGATTTTTTTTTTTCATTTTAGCAAAGGAAAATATTGATATCGGCAGAGTCGAAAAAAATATGAACGATGCAAAACTGGCCGGCTGTGATGCGCATTGTTAGGGGATGAAGTCGGAAAATATGCCTGTTCGTGGTGTCTCCTAAGAACGTAGAGTTCGTATTCAGAGCCAAAGAAACGCACAATTATCTCTGGCCCCAGTGGGAGAAGTTAATCGATGAGTTTCCCAAGCACACCGTGCTTCTGTTCCACTGGTCACCGATCAGATTAAATCGGCCCCCGAAGTTACGATGAATCCTTACAGTTTCACAAATACTGTGGCATAATACCGTCTACCGAGGAAAGAGCACTGTTACCTGAGCGCTGGCGATGTTGGTATAAGGAGGATACTTGGGCCATGAGGTATCAGGGAGAAATAGGCATACATGCGCACCTCGTGTGGCATTTGATATCTTGATCTCGCCTAATCAGAGATGCAGGTTTTTGGAGACTTTTTCCCGCGTGTGCAGTTTACACAGCCACCCATTTTTATCTCATAAAGGTCGGTGGGTTACTAAAAGGTAAGGTGAGGGGATACTACGGTCAAAACGGAGCCGAATGGGTTTTCGATGAGGGTCACTGGTTCAATGGTCTTGGGATCGTAAGGCAGGAGAAAATAGGAGCATTATAAAGGTGCGGCACGGGTCAGAGAGGAGCCCGATGTGCTAGATAATCTTTGTCTCAAGTAGCACAATAAAACCCCCCAAAAAGCGCATCGTTGGTGTCACTGTAACCAGAGAATGCATATTCCATAGAAACTAGAAGTGAAAAATAGGCATGTAGAGATTTTCTGGAGAGAGTGTGTACATTTACAGCACGAATAATGATCAATGTCCCGATTGTGAGATGCAATGTTTATCATGCCGTGGAACGGTTGACCGGGTAAATAAATGCTAAGTTCACGATAACTTCGATGACTAATCATAATTCTATTGTAAGGCTAACGCGAATCAACCTGCAAGACCCAAGTGTAATATGTGATGATCTGTAGAGGATCAGTAAAAAGACAAGGCAAAAAGGGAAAGAGTGAAAAAGGGAAAATTGGTAGGTAATGAAGGTGCTCATTTTTGGGCTTCATTGACTCTAAGGCATGAGCCCCTTCCAAATGTGTCCTATTCGGCTCAGAGAGTATCCTCTCGATGTTTCCCTCTCTCTCTTTTCCCCAAAAGACTAGCTCTGAATGCCTTTAGAATCTTCCAGAAGATCCTGTACCATTATTCCTCGTAACCGTTACATTAAGATCGACGGGTTTATGTTCGCAGGGCGTTTCACCACGTATCTCGTGCGCCGTTGTCTAGCCTGAGGCATCTAGAATCTGCATATTACTGTGCAGCCTACAATCAGCCAGCGCTAGATTTTACTGGATGATTTCAATTTCTTTTAATCCAAGCTGAACTTACTACATTACTGAGTGGGAATTGGGATTTAATTAGTAGAGTGGATAAGCATGAAGTTCGTATTGAATACTCTAGACTACTTTCGTACATGAAATGTTTCATGTTCAGTAATCACGTGACTTGTTGATGAGCATAATTACACCTCCCTAGACACAAGGGGCTTCAGATCTAGATTGCTATGACCACCGAGTGATGTGTTTTCTATTCGTTGCAATCATTTTGTCATGTTACCGTTTAAGTTCCTCTGAAAAGTGAACAACCAAGAAAAATTGGAATGGTTGTTTTTAGAGAAGTCGGTCCCTGCCTTTTTTACGTACCTTTATAAGCATCGTTTGTCAGATCTGATTCTGCACGAACTTGTTAAACACACTTGTATCATATGAGAATTCCCTATTCCTCGCATGAAACTGATCAATCCCGTGTTCGAAGACATTTGTCTTGTCGCATTAATCTTAAATGGTACAAGTTCTAGTAGTTGTAGACACAGATCTAGACGCTCAATCAATTTAACATCAGCTTTGCAAATATCTGTAGAGGCGTATTCCTAATTGATTAATCCACTTTGGATTGAATCTCGAACAGTTGATTATCGCCTAAGAAAATGTCGGTCTTATCCTGAAATCATATCGATTTAGATGTAATTATTGCTGCAGTGTTATCAATTTCTGTTCTAATGTATGTTTTTTGAGTTCGAAATAATTCTTCCTATAGTGGCCGGATTTGTTGTGCTTTGAAAACTAATTTCGTTAAAGCAGCATATTCGGCTAAACAAGAATTCTGGGCAGTGACAGACTGTTTCTTTGACCACCATGCAATTGGGCTCCCATTAATAAAAAACACACGAGGTGCCTTTAGAAGAAGAGGCATTGACCCAAGTGATATCTGATGAAGTAGTAAGCTTGAATTTGTTGGATTTTGGGAAGAAAGGAGAAGCTTATTTTGTTCGAGATTTGCAGCGGATAAGGTGTTTGGAGATAGAAATGCATTTTACGAAGAGTTTCATACGTAACGACAAAGCTAGGTAGCTACATATTGAATGTTAAATCTTTTCATATCTACAAGATGTAACAGAAATCCGAAAACTGAACGATATACTTGAGATTTTAGATTTATGCAATCATTTTTTATATCACGATCGGTTAGATTATGATCAGATATTAGTTTTTTGTTCATCTACACTGATTAATTCCCATGCGTCACATTGAGCGTCAGTTTTGACTTGTTGGTTGATAAGTATACCAATCAGACTACTTATCAAAATTGATGCCCATAAATTTAACATGTTTCTCGAATCTTCAAGTCGAAATAAAATTCGTTGGTGTAATGATCGTTTAATCGATGTCAGTAGAGGATGTAGATCCTATCATGAAATCATCAATAAGGTTGAGATTATTGGTTGATTGTGACGGAAGATATTAGAATCATTTCGAAGAGTTGTAAATCCTACGCGATTCAAAACTTGTCCAAGTTTTAGTTATCAACGTTTTCATGCTGTCTTTAATCCATAAATGGCACTAACAAGTTTTTAACCTAGATCACCGGGTCGTTCGCGGCTGCAGGACTGATCAGGTTCTAAACGACAAAATGCAGCGGTAATATAAGAACTGTCGGATTCACAGGTTGTAAGTTGCTTCATTTGCTAAAAGCACGCGCGTTGAGTTTGGAGGAAGAGCTTAAATATAGGCGTCATCAGCAAATGGTTTGGAGAACCCACGAGCGCACCATCTTGCTCTTAGTCTTTCGTCTCGCTTTTCTTTCAAAATCCATTTTGTCATTTAATTACCTTTTGCTTCAGATTCAGGAACAAGTGTCCAGACTTTGTTTTGGTCCTTATTTTTAACATCATCCACAGCTTTATCTCCAGCTAACGCTGTTTCAATTGTGCGACGGTTTCTGTTGTATGGGGCCAATATTTCAGGGTCAACGGAAAAAACACTTCTTGAACACGAACATCCCACCGTACGGTGAGATTTTAGAATTGATATTGTGTGACCGCATATATAAACATTGCCAATATAAAAGCCTTCTTTTTCCTTAGAATTAGATTGGTTCTGATCAAGCCAGAATGTACGGCAGTCAAGCGGATGAAGATATTGGACAGATGGCAGCTTTTCATGAACAGAAAAATACGGTGGTTTGGGAACAACCTTACAAAGATTGATTTTGAGAGAGTTAATTGAAGCACTAAGTATAATCGGCCATATTTTTAACGGTAGGCTAGATTGAAAGTGGACGGCTTGTGTGTTCGCGGTGGCTGTTGTTCTATGTCATTCGGCGATGCCATTTTGCTCAGGAGCGTGCACGAATGATCTTGGTCGTTCTATTCGACTTGAAGAATATTCTTCATGTAGATAAATTTTGAACATTCTGCACCGCTGTCAGTGTGGACACGCTTAGGTAATATTTGAAATGCGACTTTTTAAGTTCCGAGCAGGAAACGAATTTTAGCTGGAAGAGTTTCCTTAGAATATTGCTATGCCCAATCTCAGGGTGTCAGTTCAATGACTGCAAGCAGAAACCATGTTGCGGAAAGAGCGGGCATGTCTATGGTTGGGTTATGGGACTTCTGGCCACCAACAAGATTCATGTGTGTGGTTTCACCAAATGAAGTTGCACTTTAAAAACAACCGCGATCTCTGCATTTTATAATTTTTGTTTTAATACACATAGAACTGTCAGGCTTTGATTTATGGGGTGAGATTACGGCATTTTCCATCATTATGCTATCAGCATGCTGTCCAGGATGTCCATAAATACTATGCCGGTTATGAAGAACAAACACACAGAGAATTCTGTAGTGTTTTGTGTAATAGGCATGTATAACAGTCTACCTAAGATGCGTTGGAAATTAGCACATATTGATCCGCTTAAGTGGATTAGTTCGACATTATGGTAGTTTGACGGCTATCTAATAGAGAAGCTCTGTTTTTCCAGTTATATAGCAGAGGTAATGCCTTGCTTTTGTCACGGCATTTGGATAGCTCCGTACCGTATTTCTGTATAGTTGTTGAAGAATTCATAATTGAGAATCCCATGACTGGGAAATTTTACTAGATCACCGCCAGAAACTCGAGCACTAATCAGAAAAATAGATCAAAAGGAGCAAAGATGTATATTACCAGACTCATGGAAGTTCGATACTGTATCTAACTGATGTGAGGAATGCTCTAATGTATGAATAGTTGAGAGAGCTTTCTTGTCAACATTTCCACAGTAGAGATCACATTTTATTGTTTTAATTTTAATATTTGGTTCTTGAGGTGTAGTGATACAATTGTATGCCTTCGTACAAAACTTTTTCAAGAGGATAACTTTTGTAAAGATTTGCAAGGTTTGTATCTGTAACAGAGATTTTAAAAGTCGATACTTCATTTTTCCTTTCATATCCACTTTCATCACATAGTCTTCTTTCAAATTATTGAGCCGTTTTTCATATTATTTGATAAAATTTACATTGACTTGTTTGGTTGAAGAATCCAAAATTTGTGAAAGTCGTTATCAAATTTGGGCACAAAAATGATTGAGTCTGGTTTACGATCGTTCTGGGAGTATCCAAGGGAAGTTCCCGGACTCTAGTTTTGATGTGTGGTGTCTGCTCAGCGGAGGTTTGAACTCCGCTAAGCAGACAACATTGTTGCAGATTTAGATATGGGTATGTCAGGGAAGAAGCACACAAGCTCTTTCCGTGAGGGAAATTCGTCGTTCAACGGATTCTGTCTAATGATTCCAATTTGATGAGCTAATTTTTGGGAGAGGTATTGTTGTCTCAATACTATTTAACCGTGCTGATGGGATTCAAACGTCGGTTTTCGATTTGCTTTCTTCAAGGAGGTTATCAAATCGTCAAGTGTTGCAAAGAAAATGTCGCTTATTTTTCTAGATTCTACAGACGCAGTATTATGGAGGGTAACGGTTAGCTCGTTAAAGGGCTTTTGCCAGTCTGACCTGTTGAAGTACGTGAATTGCTGTATTGGTACCGATCAAAGATGAAAGCACTTGGGAAATTTTTAATTAGGACTGGTGACGCTGTGTATGCAGTGGAAGCTAAAGAAAATTGCTGTAACTTGTAGTGCAGACGCATAAAATTTGTATCAAGTACTCACGACTACTCATGCACATAAAGTGTTTTACATTTAGTAGTTAAACGATATATTAATGGGCATACATTGATTAGCTATTGGGGTTGGTTTTTAGGAAGCTTTCAAGCTTTGCATGCCCGAGTGGCTAATATCTGAGGAAAAAGTCTCCGAATGCAAGACACCAATACTCGCGCAGATATCTAATATTAGAGAATGAGATAAGAGAGTTGAGTAGAAGGACTGTAAGCTGTAGAGGGATGGGGTAAGGGTAGTTACCGTAGACGCTTGTCGATATAATTCCCTTCTCGCTGTCGACAAACACGACGGTGCTGCTTGTTTCGGGAATAGGCTACAAGCAGTGCTTATGTAATGATAGAATATAAACCAACGCCAAGTCATAGACCGCTCCTTTTAGGGGACCGGATAAACACTAGCTCTAGTTTAGTACGGGAGCAGTATGCTATAAGGATGAAGGAATAAAAATAGGATCCTTCCATATTAATTATCCCGACTACGTGCGAATAGTCAGGCGCTGGCAGGAATTTTAGGAGTCGTACTTTGAAGTCTGATTTGGCTTTTTTTCCAGAAGCGGGGGGGTGGGTGGAGAGACAACGGCAACTCGCTGAAAAAAAGTACCGGGGCTGTGGGGAAATGTTAGGCCCTGGATTGATAATGTTGTCGCTTGGAGGATCATGTATTCTATTTATCTTTCATTCATCCAATGTCCCATTTGGGGTGGCAGCAAAGCCCTCAACCAGACGATAAGAAATATACATACATGGGCTATGTCGATGAGATCTTGACAGGCACTATGTATTCCCATTCTTAGATATTCACAAAGAGATACACCGACTTTAATTTTCTATCCTTTCATATTATCACGCCAAACAGGTCTTCTCGATCAAACGAGGTATTTACTTCAGTCCCAGTTATTAGTTTTCAGATTCAATGGCACAACAATATTTATTTATTAGTAATCGTGACGATCACAACTAATGGCTTAGAATCGATCGCATGCAGGTATGAGATACTGCATGCGCCTTAGGTCTCCACTCGTGAAGCGGTACATGTGGGAAGAAAACGGAGTCTGCTAAAGCTCGGAGTTTAAATTGTCTAGGATCAATAAGGGACTGACCTAGGTTTCGAAAAGATCTGTACGTGTCAATACTCTTCGACACACAAGTTAGAGCTGTCCCCCAATCGGGATTTGGATACTTGAAAACCAATGGAAATATGGGATTATATTTCGAACAGTGGCGCTGTCGATCCAGGATAATTATACATGGAAGCGACCCCCTAAAATTTGTCTGTTTCCTCCACTCCTGGAGATTCATGTCGTTGGAAAGGTGCTAAGTACAAAGAAAAGAAGATGGCTGAGAATGCACCCTCGAGACATGAGACGCTAAGTCTGAGCCTGTCTTTAAGAGATCAGCATCATGTCAGCGTTTAGGCCATGGGCTCTCAAAATCAACGAACTACTTGCGCACGTAACAAGTCTGCCTGACTAGCACACGGCTGGGAAACAGGGATCTGTGACCTTACGCTAGCTTCGAGCTAGCTTGTCATGGATTTATTTACTCGCAATTCCGTCTAACTTTCTATCCCCTTGTCCTAGTAAGTAAAAATAGAAAATTTACTAGAGTACGAACAATTTAGTTTGCTTCCATGTCACTGATGATTGGTGGCTACCGCGATTTGCTTATGGAGAGACAAAAAGCCAATAAGGTATAAATACGACAACCATCCAACAGGGAGGATTATCAAATCTTTTTGGTTCATTCAGTCTAACCTACTCTCTTTCCTCAAGGCTGCCAAAAGTACGAACATCGATGTCGAGTCAAATCTCTCGGAATCAAAAGGCCATCATCATCTATCTCCTGTCGAATCTTCTGATCTTGTTGTTTCGGAGCCTACAGTGGAGAACAGCAATCATGGGTCTCAAATGAGGAATATGGGGAAGTTACAGCGTGCTGAAGCATGGCTCGATAGGAAAATGGGAATCGAGACTCAAGGTATCGATCGAATTCGCGAGGAGGATAAGGTACCACCTTCAGTCTGGAATATGTTTTTACTCTGGTGGTCACTTACCTGTCATGTCGGTGCCCTCCCGATGGGCATGCTTGGTCCTGAATTTGGCCTGACATTTTATCAATCCGCATCAGCTTCTTTGATTGGAGCGTTCCTTGGTTCTATCTGTACGGCTTCTTGTGCGACTCTTGGTCCAAAGGTAAGAACTGTTCATTTTTCTGAAGGGCAGGATAAGATTTTGTTTTTTGTCAAAAATTTAGTTCGTTTCGTATTTTCCCCTCATAAAATATACTTAAATAAGGATATGTTTGATATATTCCCCAAAAGTTTAAGGTAATTTCATTCTAAAGTAGTCATGGAATCGGATCAATACGAAAAAGATCCAAGAAATATCGAGAGCGAGTTTTAGCATAAGAGCCCTCTAATTCTTTTTTTTCTGGTTTAGCTCGGTTTACGCGCTATGGCTACTGCTCGTTATTCCTTTGGGTTTTACGGAGCGAAAGTGTGCTCTCTCCTAAACATTATTATCGGCGCGGGTTTCGCTACTGTCAACGTGGTCGTCGTAGGTCAACTTCTCTCAGCTGTCTCAGAATATAAGTTATCGTTAAGTGTTGGCTGTATCCTGATCGGTGCAATAAGCTACCTCGTCTCACTCTTCGGATTTAAAATCATCCATACGTATGAAAAGTATGCCTGGATCTTCTCCTTTCTGATTCTCTGCATTTTGGGCGGTCAGATTGGCAGAAAGGTCGACACATCCCTTCCATCAACACACTCAGGCCTTGCGAACATCGGAGCCTTTCTCAGTTTCGCCACAATCAACTTCTCTGCTACCTCTGCGTGGGGATCTATGGCTGCGGATTATCTCTGCAATTACCCGGCTAACACACCTAAATGGAAAATATACCTCCTCACCGTATCTGGTATAGTTACGTCTACTTTTTTCACTGTTATGATTGGTATTTGTCTGGGCAATATCGCGCATCATGTTACTATTGAGCCAGGCGCAAAAGCAGAAACCTACGCACACCCTATTCTTGCTGAGGCTTATCAACGTCATGGCTTGGGTGGTCTCTTGAGCGTTTCCTACCATCCAGTAGCTCTCTCCAAAGTAATCCTCATTTTTCTCACTTTCTCAGTTATTGGGAACAATGTTGCTGTCAACTATTCCTCTGGCCTATCGATCCAGCTCCTTGGTGACTTTTTCCATGCCATCCCTCGATTTATCTGGTCTTTCCTCAACGGTTTTATCATTACTGTTCTTGCTGTTTTAGGGCGTGAGAGTCTATCAGTTATCGTTGCAAACTTCGTGAGCATGTTAGGCTATTGGACTATTTCCTTCACCCTAATTTTAGCTATCGAAGATAGAGTGATCCGAAGACGCTCTGGATATGATCTAGATGTATGGGATACTTCGTCAAAGCTCCCGCATGGTATGGCGGCCATACTAGCATTGCTTATTAGTTATCTAGCTGGCGGTTTATCAGGAATGGCACAAAGTTTATATACAGGTAAATTTAAATCTAAATATTGACATTAACTCGTATTTTACTAATGAGAGCTTCAAGGCCCGATTGCTAGGAAATTCGGAGGCAATGGGGGAGACGTGGGTATCTTCTTATCTGGCGCAATAACCTTAGTCTTTTACTCTATCGCACGGTATTACGAGTTTCAGACTTTTTTAAGATGAGGCAACGACTTCTTTCGGGATTTATTTTATTTTTTAACATAAAACTCTTTAAACAAATCCATGGCTTTAGGCTGGTTTTAAAGTCTTTATACGCAAGGGAGAATCAAGATCGATTCTTGAAAAAAACGACTAAGATACGACTTATAATGGGATCAACGTATCCCCATGATATCAATCAGTCCCACGGGAAAGTTTCGAAAATAATGAAGCAAGATTACGTACTTGCTGGCACTTGTTGCTATTTTTGTTAATATTTAATTAGTCACGACCAATCAGACTAGAAATTTCATATTAGAACATCCGGTTTGAATAAACATCCAAAGGTACAACCTAGTTATTGGGCTGCCCATAGGTATAACTTTATATCTAAATATGAGATGAGGTTCGAAAGCTGTTTTTCGATGGGATCTCTGTTTTCTGAAATTTAGATGGTTTTTTTAAATCAAACCCATCCGCCACCATTTCAGTCGCAAAATAATCTATTCGAGAAACGATACCAATGAAATCATGGTCAACGCAGTTCATGTAATTTTATGATTTAAACATAATTCAAAGAGCAAGTTCATGGGCGGTAGGGGGAGTTATCATGATATTAGAGTGGTCCAAAGGAAACTGAGAAAGCTCCTTGATCGCCAAAAAATCGATGCTTCTGGAATGAAGTAGGAAGTAGTAAATGTGTCTTGAGAAAAAAGATCTAGAAACAGCGGGGTGATGATTAAATAAGTTAATAAATATTATCTATTAACCTGATTTGACGCCTTTTGGCCCATGCAGGTATTTTCGGAAGATACGTACTCTGTAGAATGCCCCGTTTTGACGT
>MCBS01024337.1:278-10596 GCA_003611235.1 Golovinomyces cichoracearum
TTTGAGGGTATATCATGCCCAAATTCATCAAGATTGCATGAGATTTTCATTCAGAACTTCTATATTTGTATAATGATCCACAGTGAGCCCCAGTCAATTTAGATGTGTGTAAAAGAAACCCATACGAGCCTATATCTCTTTTGGTCACGGAGGGACAAGTTACTCCATGAGGTTCCGAAAGCACACCCTGCTTCCATTATGGTGATGATCGACCAGACCAAGTCGCCCCCCCTTTAATTTTACTTATGAATTCTTACACGTTTGAATTCCATGTGAAAGTATACCCATCTCCCGAGGAAAGAGCCTCGTCACCTGATCGCTGGCGGTGTCGGTGCAAGGAGAATATTTGGGCTGTGTGAGATGTCAGAGAGACGCAGATGAACATACGCACCTCGTGTTGCTGTGATTTCTAGGCCTTGTCTAGTCAGAGTTGCATGTTTTTTCTTAAACCTTTTCCCGCGTCTGCAGTTTAGATAGTGGCCCATTTTTATATTTTTTGGAGGCGATCGATTCGTAGTAGCACAATTATCGTGCAATACAAATACGAACATGTTTAAAAATCCAATTATAATTAATTAGATTAATCTACAAACTTGTTTAAATTGTGCATATTTCATCTAAACTACGTGCAATCTGGGATCTGGAATATCGGAAATTCATATGTTGCTCCAGTCTTGATAACTGGCTGTAATGAATCATTAAGCCCGAGTATAAAGCCTTGAAGAAATCGCTACCCTTTACGCCTACGTACTTGGAAATTATTAGCATTTCCCCTAAATTAGATCTAAAAGATGTCAAGAGAGTTTCAAGTACCCCAGATCTAGGAAAAAAACCATCAACTACTCCAAAATAATTTTCCCAGTTGTACTGTTCTTAGCTGTAAGTTCCTCGTCTAATCACTTGCGAAAGATGTATAAAAAAGAGAAAAATTTCCCAGCAAAATAAAATTATATAAATGACAACTGCAAGTCTTCGATAAGCCCAAAAATGCAAAAGATGAATTACCCAAGATTATTTGAACAACTAGATAGCTCGCCTATTTCTACGGATGCCGAGCCTTGGTTCCAAACGTTAGAAATTCCATGAAGATTTTTCGGTTATTCATACGATTCCATCGTTGAAGCCTTGCATGAATATAATTTCATGTATCTGAAATATAAGGTGTATTTGAGATACTAAACACTTCAATCCTATCTCATAGAAATGAAAATGATGTAGGATTAAAGCTTGGTAATGCCTGGAAAGTAAGACTTTATTTTCGATGAAAAAGCTTCTAATGGGTGTTGACAAATGTTCATAAGTCTAGAGTTCCTCCTTAATCCCACTTTCACCACCAGATTCTTCGCGCCACTCTTTACTTCGTTCTGTCATAAGTCGAACGCCGGGAATGCGACTCGCCCATGAGCTTTCAATTGGTGATCGAAAAGTATAACCCCGCTGGCTGCTAATGACACCAATTGCCTGGAGAGTGGACTTGCGGCTGTCGCGGCTAAAGACGGCTGGGTGACTTATCCACTCTAAACTCGCTTCAAGCTCCGCATCAAGGGATGAAACAATTGTAGAATCAATACCAGCAGAAGATCCAACAGAGTAGGTATCACTTGGAAAGCCATTTAATGCAGAGCCAGAGGTGATTTGTATTGAAGTATGTGCTGAAATTGGTGAGGAGGTGTCGTTGTTTTCCGTCGTAGTGTTGGAGATGCTATCAATAGCTCTAGGAGATTTATTAGAAGGGGTAGGAGGGATAGGAGGAAGGCTGCCTTTTCCAAGTCCTTTAAGTATCGAGCGAGTCTCGTTGAGAAGACGTTGAGCACGGTCATGTTGTCCACGAGACACCAAAGTCAATGCACGATTGAGCATATCAGATGTGAGTAATTCCATGCGTCTTTGTACAATATTTGGGTGAGGTGGAATGAGAGGACTCCCAACTGGCCCGCTGGAGTTTTTCTTTTCATGTATTGTTGATATGGGAAGCATAGTAATTGCCAAGAGTGAAGGGCGAGGGAGGTGACAAACAGTGCCGTCCCGGAGGATATCACCCCAGCCGAGATCAGCTTGAATGAGGGGAACTTCTTCGATAGATGTGACTCTCTCCTCATCTTTATCCGAGTCGCCTAATGCTTCAAGACCAGATACAATAGATTCCCAGGGATCCTGAGGGACCTGTTCCTGCGTGGTCTGATCAGAAGCTATGATAAGCTGAACAAGAACATCTTTTTTGTCGCCAAATCTAAGGTCACCCAAAGAGGCTTCGGCGTCTTTACCGGTTGCACGCTTAGTAATTTGAAGCACACCATTTATCTTTACAAATTTCGCGGGAGAGCCTTCCGGTATTCGAAGTTTTAGTTTTACATTTTGATGAGAAATGGAATACATGGCGCCAAGACATCCAGCCAGACACTCTCGCAACATCATCCAATCTTTAACGTACGTGTACGATGCCTTTGTCCGAGTAGATAAGTCGACCATAATATCGGGCTTGTGTGTCATTCCAAGACCGAAAGAATGAATTGCAACTTTGGCGGCTTCAGCCCGAGAAACTACAAAATCGGCTGTTTCTTGATCAGAGGTTGATGAATCACTGATTAAGAATATGCTAGCAATAGGGTTTAAAGTTTTCCTTTGCATTAAAAGATCCATTGCAACGTTGGCTCCTTCAACAACATCCGACCGATGGTTCTTGTGTCCCGCAGGTTTAATAGTAGAAAGGGCATCGAACCAGCCATTCCAGGCGATAGTAGTCATGCCAACAAGAGCGGTAGCTCCACTGCTTGAGCCAAATGTTACAATACCCAAGCGGTCACTGTCACCCAAGTTCTGCACAATAAATTTTAAGGCATCACGGACAAGACTGATTTTGACACCTTGCATGGATGAAGAGACAGGAACAACGACTACAATGTCAACAGGAACGTGGTCAGCAACAAAGGGGCCGGGATTTTTTGTCGTATTCGCATAATCCGTTGGAACTAAGTTAGAAGGTCGGTTTCCATGGATTTCAAGCGACAGATCGTGTTTTGATATGATTCCGTCGGTCACCTTCTGCCAATCTTCCTCATCGTGATTCATTAATTCATGTTCGGCACTACGAGTCGGAATTTCATCAGGTGCATTCAAACCAAGAAGTGCACGTTGCCAGATTCTCATTTGGGCGAGATTTTCGAAGCGAAGATGAAAGGATGGTAGCTCAGCGACTGATAAACTGAGGGTAAGAACGTTTTCGTCACCTGTGAAAATTAGAAATTTCCAGCATATTAGTCGTGTGATGGATATTACCATAGCTTGTCTCTATAACTTCGTTGAGATGTTTCTTTATCAGAATTGAACCTTTGAGTGTACATCTTGTCCTCTTCTGTCCTGAACTAGGATCATCCCATTGCGAGGATTGTGTCACTTTTTTTTCTTTAACACATACTAGCATCTCTGCAAAAAGAAAGCATTCAAGTTCTTGCCATGATATGCTGTCTTTACCAACACGAATTTTTCCATGAAGTTTAAGTCTTCCAAATCTAGTTAAACAAGTCAATGAAAATAGGTATCCAATGACAGAGCATCTAAACTGACCTTGAAAAATCCAAACCATGCCAATTCTCAACTCGCTGTCGAAGATTCTCAGTAATCTCACTAAGCTTTTCCGGAGAATCATTGGGCTCAAGCGGAGGAACGCTGCGTGCGGGGGACGGGGGTCTTGTATATGTCTCTTCAGCTATAGCAGGTGATGAAATTCTGCGTAGATCTTCAGGATCTGGTCGCCAATTATTATCTGATACTGTGACTGATATAAGGCAGGTGAGCATTTGCTGTTCGCGAGATCGATTTATAGTCGGAAATTCAGAGCGAACTGTCACACTAGGTGGTGGGATAGGATTTCTTATCAGACTTGGCACTGGACTTGTTATACCCATCTCTGAGATTTGACGTTCGTGACCGTTTTTTCCATTTGATAAACTAACAACCGTTTCCGAGTATGCTTCGGACGGAGTATGGGTCTGACCGGAGTTGTGGTAAATTTGACTTCTCTTTGAAACTGCGGAGTATCTACCAGTTCGATCTCTATTGTCGAACCCGTCTTTGTACTGAAGGTCTCGATTATTGTGCTGAGAAAATGAGCCTCTGCTGGATCGTTCGGGTTGATTCTCCCAACTCTGAGAGGTTCTTTGAGGCTCATTGGCCGATACAGAGCGTACAATACTACTAAGTTTCTCTGACGCGTATGTGAGCTGAATATAGATAATGAAATGTCTATATATTCTTACCAATGTCTAGTACATTGCCCCCTCTACTAGTGTCCAGCCCTAGTGGAGCATTACACGAGGGACAATACTGTGATTCAAACTCTTTGATGTGTTCATAAAAACATGCCTCGTGCGACACATGACCACAAGAAAATTGAAGAACCCGCTCTCCACGAAGTGTATGCTCCAGTGGCTCTTCGCACACCGCACACTCACTTCCGACAAATGTTCTCTCCCGGCGAGTTCGGCTTCTATCGCTGTCCATATCTCTCTCGACGTTAGACTTCGATTTTCGATGTGAAAATGCGATTGATTTCTGATGATTAGAATCAGTCCGTGATGTGCCGATATTAGATTTCAAGCCCTGTGGACGGAGCTCACCGCTGACCACCCCTGGAGACAGTTTTAGAGATTAGTCATATTCTTGGAGATGGACGATTAAGAAACTATAATTCTCTGAGTGCCGAGAGAATCACATATTAAGATTACCCACGTACCGTGATCTTGAAGGTGGTATAAATCGGAACCGGGTGCTAAACTTGGCTCAAAGTCCTTGAAAGGATCTTGCACTCGATTTATGAATCTTCTCCCTGAATTACTGATTGAATCAAGGCCATGGGAGGAGTATTTGTCGCTATTCTGTTCTTTCCCGATATCAGAGATCGACCTGTGTCTTGAAGATGAATCATGTTGGGAAAAAGAGCGGCGGAACAATTTCGACATGTATGGAGGATCAGTTAAGGTTTATCAGTAGGCGGCCAATGGATTCTAAAAAAAAGCGTGCAGGATTAGTATTAATATACTAGGATGAAGCTAGTTTTGCTGTAAGCAGCTCGGTCTTCAGATTTTCCCTAGGGGGTTGTGATTTGCAATACTATCATCAGAGATATATCAGGAAGTAGAGGATAAATGAGCTCGCTGGAATGAATTTGGAGAGAGACTTCTTCGGCATCCTAGATGTCGCACACCTGGAACAAGAGATTCTTCTGCGTCTGATAACTGAGACGTGGCACTTCAATGGTATGGTGATGAGTACAGAAGCCATGATTCGACATTCAAGACTGCATGCATCGTTCTACTTGCGGGTATATTTAGTTATACAGGCGTGCGAATAAATATGCATAAACTCGTGTATTTCTTGCCACATTAAGAAGCCTGGAATCTCAGGGGTCCCTTGATAAACCATGCACATCAGTCAAATCCTTAGGACTGACCAGCCATGTAACTGCAGATCTTTACCAGCCCGAAGCCCTGAGTCTCCAGATAGGATGGCGAATTGCAAGTGTAGGTTAGGATCATGCTCAGGGATCTTTCGAATAGTAGTCATCTAGAAGGGGTTAATCCATTATGAAGTTTCTTAGAATGCTGGCTGCATTGAAAGTCTATTTTTTTCTTCGTCCATATTACAAATATATTTTGGAGCCTTAAGGCGTAGGTTTGAGTTTTATTTAGACAACAAATCTCAACGCTTGGCCTGATCCACAGCTAGGCCGGTCTCTTATCATTCAGCCTCACTAAGTCACTGAGCTCCAACTCAGGCTACGTACAGTGTTTCGACAAACCTACCCTACAGTCGAGAGCTTGGTCCAGGACTTTCGGCTTTTACTGAGTACGTCTTTCAGCAGTTGGATGCATGCATCACCTCAAATGAACATCACCACCGCGCCAGTCTAGCCATTGCTGAGCACTCTTGTCCTCTATCGGCTTCAAGAGCCGAAAAACGGTATTGCGCTCAGGCAAATAACGAGTGGTGGTTGACTAATCATGATGTTCAGACTTATTATGCATGCGACATCTACCACTGTGGTTCAGGAACCTGTCAGTGTTTCACTTCGGTCTAGAGTATTTTCAAAGATTCTGAGCTTGCCGTCATGACAGAGTTCATAGCGATGGGGATATTTAATGCGGATATTCCACGTCTAACGAAAATCAGTCTAAGCCGGATGGCTCAATGGTAAGCTGTCCGGGCAGGTCTGCCAAGGCAAGTCCGGGTTGCTTTAGCACTTGCCCCACTTAGGACGGATGACCACTGATTTGAAACCGGCAGATCTTTTCTTGGTGTAAAAAATGCACACATCTGATCTGGCACATTAGTATAGCCAAAGGTTTCTCTTGATTTTCCCTTGGTGGATATTCACAGTAGAAGTTGTAGTGCAAGTCCCCGCCTATCTCAGTGATGATATCAGCAAATCCTATCCATTTAATGAGTGCTCTTTTCAGTAACTGGGTGTCCAAGCTCCGCGATCTTGTCTCATGCTTTATGATTGTTCGGCAAGGCCAGACACGTGCAATAACCCAAAAAAAGAAAAATTAAACATCCTTGACTTTGCCTGTGTTGACCATCTCTTCAAAGCCCAAATCAACAAAGCATATGGGCGATGAGCAATAACTCGATCAATGTATAAAGATTGTCTGGCTATATTACATATCTGCATACGACGCTTCTCACCAACCCCACATACAACATTCTATTTGATTGTTTTTTGATCAAAGAAGCGTACGACTCTCTGTTCATGAACAGTACCAGTCCATAATTGAGGGCTCAGGCCTTGGTTATTGATCCTCAAAACTTGACTCCTCCATTATGCTTGCTCACTGTATTGTTGCTTTCACAAATCATCAGCTACTATGAAGGCCTCTAAATTCTACAAACTATTCAATTTGGGGGATTTTACGTAGCCATAGCGTGTAAAATATTAGGTTTCTTAGCCTGCGAGCCCAAAAACCCGTGAATGAGCAATTGTCAGTTAATTCAGGACTATAATAAGTCTGGATGAGGGTTATGACTGTTTTAGATTGTATGTGCGCCAAGAGCTGGCTTGGGTCAGACAATCCTATAATCCCTGCAAGAACAGGACAAAGCGATTGATGATTCGCCCATTGCGCTATTCCAATGAGAAGAGTTCTGGTGCCTCCCTAAACAGTACATTCTTAACAAGACATTTCTGATCGGATAGACTAATGGAATGTCTTACGGATCAGTCTCTCAGGTGTATATTCATAATCTTGGCTTAAATGAAGTAGCGAAGAAATTTCTGGATAGCTCCAGGTTTTTGAGACCCTTTCATTGAATGTTCACAGACAAGAGCCGATCAAATGCGAAGAAAATGCCATCGTACCTAATTCGTACTTAATTGTGAAATCTACGGAATTGAAATCAGAGACATGATCATATCCTAAAATTGGTTAAAATGAGATAACTTCTTGATGAACACTTGCTTGTTCGACGCTGCCATCCTTATCAAGTTGCACACATTATTCATAATGAGCCATGAGGAAAAAAGAGAAATCTGCCGCCGTCAAACACCAGAATTCTACATGTATGTGATTTTTGCTACGGCTTTGTTGTCTAAGTCGTAGATAACTGAATGTATATTCTGGAATGAAGATCGTATCATTGCTTAGTAACTATCAAGATATGGTGTGAATTCCATTGATGAGCAGACGTTGTACCAATAGAGAATGCCTGTAAAGTTCATGAGTTACAATGAGCAGAACGTAGCCAATGTAATTCTCCTTCAGCATTGGTTATTTTTATCTTTGGAATCAAGCAGTAAAATAATTGTATTATCTGCAATGAAGAAAGATGTTAACGGCCGGCATAAGTTTATAAGCCCCAGCCTAAGCGGGAACGCGAGAGACTGAATTCGGGTAGGGCTAATTAGAGTGTCCTGTGGGCCCAGAATAAAGGCTGCAGTTTCTCTTCATTAAGGAACCCAGTTGGTCAGACTTACAGCTGGACCCACCTGTCGTGATCATGAAGAAAGTTGGGTTGAATTCGCTGCTTGTATCCTTCAGGCATGAATTTCGTGGTCTCTGTGATAATGATAATTTTAAAGTCTCAAGTTCTAGCCCAGCGCCTATAGAGCACGAGATCGGTGGGGCCAGGTAAGGTTATGCTTAAGACGCAGAGTTTAACTCGTTCCAACNNAGAGTTTAACTCGTTCCAACAAAGTTACTACATCATATCATGATGGTAAGATGAAAAGAAGACCAATAGAGGAAAGTAGTTCAAGAGTAGAAGCGACACGCTCGCACTCTCTTACACTGCGCCATGCCATCCCCTCACGGTACAAATCGACCGACACCTGCACCCAGCAGAGTGTGAGTATACAAATCACAAGAACCGCCCTTTATATTCCTTTTCCTACGTCTATACAAAACACTTCCAGCATCTCCTCATCTTCCACACGGATCATTTTTTTCATTGAAGACCCAAATTTCTTCTCCGTTTTTTTCCCCTTGTTCTTCGTAATTGATTACTTCACTTCTGCTTATCAGAATCACACTCCTTCCATGCATCATCCTGTCATACTTCCCTCTATCCCAGGTACGACGCTGGAATCTCATATCAGAGGCTGAGAGAGAAGTCGAGAGCTCCAAATCAAGGAATCAGTGTCCCATCTTTCGTCGAACTCTCAGTTTGCTGTACTAATGACATCTTGAGTGTATTACATTGTCGAGAATTGTTAAAAGTCGGATTGTTGGTGTCCTAGCTGAGGTGGAGACGAGGCCGAGCTACCGTCCAGTCCTCCATGCCATACCCGTTTCTAGATTAGGATAGTAAGAATGGAATGTGACCTTTTAAGACTTTATGAATGATAAGTATCAATGGAATCATGCTCCAGTGCTGTGGAGTAGTTTGAGTGTGTGTAAGATGGGTCGCGATCGGGGTATCTCCAGAAATACGAAATCGAAAAGTGAGGAAAGAATGTGATGTTAAATGTAGTTTAAGAAATGTTCGGAAACGCGTTAGAACTATAATTCTTATATGAGTGTTTTTTTTTTATATGAATCTTGTGTATGCAGACTTTAGGTTATGACATGAATAATTACGGAAGAAATATGACTCGTAGAATGACTCAATTTGACATTTGAAACACTCATACTTAGAGTTTATTTGCAGATACTACTAAGGGATAACGCCATATGATAATTTAACTTCTTCCGTGAATATCCACCTTGTGGAAAAGCGTGAAAAATCCAGGGTTATCTGAACATGCTTTCGTCCTTCTACAAACAAGACATCACCGCGAAAGAATTTGGATTTAGGGTCTTGCTGGATTCGATACGGCTTCCTCCTGTCTCAGGTGGGCCAGGTGTCCAAGCTACCATGGCTCTACTGGGGAGAATGGCCCTAGCGGTGTACCGCTCCACCATCCGACCCGTATACGAGTTGTGGTGGTGTTAATTTTTGATAACTTTCAAGTTTTCGACCAAAAATCATGTCCGTATCAAAAACATCCACTAATTTTGACGACTGAATCTTGGCTTTTACAGATTATTATACTCTCAGGTTCGTAGAAGGCACCACGTACAAGTGTTTAGTCTTCGCCATCCGAAGTGTTCAATCGATTGTCAGTATGTATGGAATTCTGCGCGAAGTATATTCCATTAGGATGGATCCAATATTGACGACAAAACAAACAGTGGTTTCTACGAATAGAATCTTGGAGAAGAGAAAACAATGGAATCTTCGTATCGATATTGATCTACCCTGTGAGTATAAGCCAAAATTCGCTTGGAGCTCATCGGCCAGACTAGCTGACCTCGACATCGCTATAACGAGGGCTCGACTGTACCTAACATCAAGATGAATCATCGACAGTGTCTTGTGGTAAGTTTTGTAACATACTCTTAAGATACTGTACACTATGTCATGGGTAAGTGAAGCACGCCACAGAGGTACAAGGGAAACTTTGGTGCCGCTAAATTAGTAGGGGGGCTTCCATGTCGTATCCTTACATTTCTCATTTAGCGCTACGAATCAGGCTTAGATCATATCACTGTGGATTATTACCCATTTTTTTACTCATTCATGTCTAAGCGACTCCACTTTTGTAATGTTCCCCCCGAATTCATTTCTCAATTTACTTCTATCCATTATATTCTCCATTAATGCACTATCTGACAACTCAACACTGTTATCCTACACGCACTCACACACATCTACTTCTCGAAAATAAACTCCTCAATAACAACTTCAATACCTCTGAAAAGGAGACATCTCCCATGAGATGAAAGGTTGCAAATCGCCACCCTCCACAAAGCTGGTCTATTCTACGAGAACATAGCCATGCAGC
>MCBS01024338.1:0-10601 GCA_003611235.1 Golovinomyces cichoracearum
ACCTTGTGAAAGTGTAAGAGTGTCTGCGGATGGATGACTTATATTTATGCCTAGAAATAGATCCTTGTTTACCGATTTAAGATTATATTTGTTGCAGAATGCTGACATAAGGGCGTCAATATTTTTCAGGTTAGGACCCATTACCTGAAAATCGTCAACATACATCATTACGAATAGATCTTTTTCGGGGTTTGTGTAAAGACATATATCTGATGTTGTCGGATGCAAGCTATGCTTGACAAGAGTTGCTCTTACATCGTCGTACCACAATGCTGCTGCTTGTTTTAGTCCGTATAATCCTTTGCACAGTTTAACAACGTATCCTTCTTTTTTAAACCCTTATGGAATATCCTTGTAGAGGTCGATATTCAGATCCGGATTTAGAGATACTGTTGGAACATCGCCCTGTCCTCTGTGCCAGCCAAATTGATGAGCGAGAACTAGTAAAATCCGACCAGTTTCGGCTCTTGGCGTTGGTGCAAATGTTTCTTGATAATCGATTCCCTTTCGTTGTGTATATCCTTTGACTGTACATCGAGCTTTCCATCTCTCGACGCTGCCGTCTGCGCAGAACTTCTTTTTGAAGACCCATTTGGATTTCATGGGTTTTCGATTTTTTGGAAGGTCGGAGCGTTTAACTAGTTTTATTGCTCCTTTATTCATCAACGATCGGTATTCTTCGTTTGTAGCGGCTTTCCATTGCTTCGCTTCTGGTGAAGTCATTGCTTCATTCCAAGTCTTGGGATTTATTGATATTAGTGCAGACCTGCCGTGATGTAGTCGCTTATAATCATGCCGGGTGACTTTTCTACCACACTTTATTCTCATTGTTTGCTGTTCTGGAGAGCAAGTACGTTTTTGACCTGCCACCAGGAGAACTGGATCCCATCCGGTCATGATTTTATCATACACCTCAATTTCATGTTTGTTTTGATCAGGTAATGACGACTCCCCCTCTTCTTCTGTATCAGAGAGGAAGGTTTCTATATCACTCAGATCGTTTGCTGTGCCTGGATTCTGAGCTAGGGCTTGGTTTGTTGAATGTGGTTTAATTAACGTGCCTTGTGGTTCAAGAGGGATTAAACTATTGTCATTGTGACTAGTCAATGGAGGTGATAATTGCTCTCCGTTGTTCTCAGTTGGCTGGGGAGGTGGTACATGCCCTCCCCTGGCTTGTTGATTAAGAACGTTGTCTGTCGTTGCATTCTTGGATGTTTCAGCGTCTATTAGAAATGATTGATTGTTAGTCAAATAACTGAGTGCGATTTGCTTTGCGATGGGGCTCAGCTCATCTCCGGACATCACATCCTCATTAAAGGATGCGTGAGGAGTGAAACTCTCTATCCATTTCCACCTATGCAAGTTTTTCTTGTGGGGATGAAAAATGATGAAGTTTTTGCTGTTATTTTTTTGGAAGCCGAGAAGCCATCCTTTTTGAGCTCTTGGTACGAATTTTCCAGGTTTTGGATCAATTTATTTATAGGCTCTACAACCAAAGCGCGGAACGTGAGATAAATCTATTTAACCAGTATGTGGTTGGTTTATACCTTGCAAGAAATCGATTAGGAGTGTTTTCCTTGTTCGCATGTTGTATAGTCTGTTAGTTATGAAGCACGCATACTTGACTGCCCATGGCCAGTAAGTAGCTGGCATGCGGGCATCAATTAGCATCGATCGGGCTTTTATAAGCACAACTTTATTGGTAGATTCTGCGATGCCATTCTGCTCCGGCGTTTATGGGGCTGAAAGGTCAGTACGGATGCAGTATTGATCGCAGTAGGCCTTTATAAGAGAAAATTCAGTACCTCCATCTTTGAAAATAACACGCACCATTTTGCCATATTGATGTTTTTGGGTTTTGATCCATTGAATTAGTTGCGGCGCAATTTGATCTTTCGTTTCAGTTGTAATACACCAGCGCATTCGTGTTCTTGCGTCAGTAATAACGACTACATATTGGTGACCGTTTAGGGCAACTGGGACTTTCCCTATTTTGTCGATATAAATTTCATCCAGTGGCTGATTAGGTGTTGGTCTTGGTTCTCTTGATACAAACTTTTGAGCCTTGCTGAGATGGCAGGTCTCGCAGATTGTTAAATCGTTGAGGTCAATTCCCTCAAGTTCTTTTGAAGTTTGTGCAGTTCTTTTTAATATAGTCTGACCAATTTGACCAAGGCGTTCGTGCCATCGCTGTGCACTTGTGGTTATGGGAAGTCTTGCGACTCCAGGTGCTGCTACAATTTGGGTTTTACGAGTTGAGCTGGTGATAGGAGCTACATAGTAAACATCATTTTTTCGGATGAGTTTAGCTGTTGTTTCATGATGCTTAGAAGAATCGCGTTTAATTAGAATCATTTCATCATAGTTTGGGATGATATTTGAGATCCTTTCTAATCGACCTGCAGATACAATGTTGCAGGTTGATGATGGAGAATAGATTGCGTCATGGAGTTTGAGTTTTAGATTTCCGATACTAAGTAATGACATTCCAGTGCTATCTAGGGATGATGAACCAACTGCTTGGTCAAATTTAATTGACTTGTCAGATTTTTTGATAGTTAAGAACATTGATTTATCGTTCACAAAATGGTGCGAGGCACCCATATCATAAATGGTAGGACTTTCATTAAATCTGGAAGCAGCAGCTATTATGATTCCAGTACTATCTGGGTTGCTAAATTCACTATCTACATCAATAGATGTCGCAGCTCTTCTAGGTTTTTGTTTTTCATCATTCGTTGACTTATTTTTCCTACTTGGTGCTAACTCAGGGTGAAGTCTGTGACAATATTTATTCTTGTGTCTGTGTCGAAATTTTGTACAGTGGACTTCTGGATCCAATCCGTGCTCGTTTGGGAAAGAAGCCGCCAAGGCCACAGTGGGCTGCTGGATTATATTTCCTGCGATAGCGCGGAGTGAAGACATTAGCGATGGCAATGAAGCCAACTCATTGTTTGCCTCAAACACCCGAGTGTCCCTCCAATTACTCAGCCATTCAATGTATTTTGTTCACATTACAAATAATGCCGATGCCAGACCATTGCCAATTCGGTACGATTGAACGGAGTCTATCGATCCTGGACTGATTGTGTTTGCAGCATTATTAGTACTTTGATATGCGGCTAGAAACCTGTTAATGTAATCGTCCGCAGACGAAAGAAACTTAACTGATATAAAATTTTCTAATGCAGCTGCATAAGGGGCTATCGCAGTTTCTTTCCTTGTATTAGCGATAGTTTCGTACAGTTCTTTGGCAGTCATATGATCATAGTTGGTAGGACATGTCAAAGGACTTAGTCTGCTTGTGATTATATTTTTAGCTTCCAATTCTCCGAGAGTCCATTACTCTAATTTAGCAAGATATTGCTGACTCAGTGAAGTTTCAACACCAGAATTCGACAAAGACGGGTCGATAGGACACTTAGCCGGTTTGATCCCAGCAAAATCATGAAAAACATGACCGACGACATTTCTTCGGGCGAGTTTGGCTTGAAGACTAGATTGCCATACGTTAAAGGGTGTGATGGGAACCAAGTTGGTGTGAATGCATCAATTGAAATAATCTAAAATAAGGAGAGAATAGTCAACATCTACAAAATGGTTTAAATAAGGGTACTGCCAAGAGCCCCTTTTCCTTGGATCAGGCTTAGCGCCATATACTCGCTCTTTACTTAATTTACTTAATAGCTTAGGTAATCATCCACCTAAGCCAAGCTAACGGCTAAACCGTAAAATTACCCCCCAAATTGCCTCTTATTTATTTATTTATTTATTTTTTTTTTGATGCAGGGCCGTTATTAGACTCTACTGAGCCCCATATATCTTCCCATTTATCAAGTGCAGCAGTATCTTGTAGGTTAACTAGTGAAGTCCATTCTGGAATTGGATTACCCGTCCATTTAACTAATGCTTGTCGTTCACCTTTCCAGGTTCTACATTTAATTATCTCGTCAATAAAATATTCTTCTTCACCTTCAACATTAATGATTGGTCCTGGATCATTATCTTCAAGAACTTGCGAAGGGAGTGTGTTCTCGTTTGCTGGTAAAAGTAGATCAACGTGAAAGCGGTTATGAATTTTCTCTTTAACGTTTAGTTCGACTACTTCTGGCGATATTACTTTTGTTACAGTGTATTTCGCGTGTTGCCATCCCAGTTTCTTTGAATATTGACCCTCGAGTTTGATATTACGGAGTAAAAGCCACACTTTGTCGCCAATAACATATCTTGGGGTTGGCTGCCTTTTCTTGTCGGCATGTTCTCTATATTTTTCTTGTACAGCTGCCATAGCGGATTGCATGGATATTGTAATTTCATTTAATCTTTGAATAAAAGATTCGGCTTTTTCTTTACCCGCTGATGTAGATACCATAGATTCTGAGTACTCGTTCTGAATGGGACATACATGATAACCGTGAGTCGCAAAGAATGGGCTAATTCCCCAAAGTGACATTAAGTTCCTATTATTGATAGCAACTTGAGCTACAGGTAGCCAGTCAGACCAATCATACTGCGTGTAAGAAACATAAGCTCTCAAATAAGTTTGTATTTCTTGATTTGCTCTCTCGGTTGCACCGTCGTTTTGTGGATGATAAGATGTACTTAGTCTTTGCTCTATCCCAGCAAGTTCGCAGAGACGTTTCCAGAATTTGCTCGTCCAATTCGTTCCACTATCACTGGTTATAGCTTTTGGGAAACCATGATATCGCCAATGACATGTAAGAAATTTTTTTGCACACGATTCAGCATCAATTTTGTTCATAGCTTCGATTGTGACTGATTTTAGAAGTTTATCTTTTATAACCATAATATTTGTATTACCATTAGACCCCGGCAGATCTATCATGAAATCGATGGATAGTTCTTGGTGAAATCGATCAGGAATTGGCAGAGGTTTTAAGAGGCCTAATTTTTGATGCCGCCAGATTGACGATCTTCCACAAATATGACAATTTTTATAGAACCGTTTGATAGCTTTACTGATGCCGGGCCAGAAGTAACACCTTGCGACTTGAGCTAATGTTGAATGCTTTTCGGGGTGTCCAGAAACTGTCGCATCATAGGTATTTTGTATTATCGCGGTTGTTAGAGGTTCGTGTTGTGGCACCTATATTCGTTCTTGATAAAAAAGCAACACTTTTTCTTGGTCAAATGTACATGCTACAATTTTTGCTTTAAGAGGCCTCGCTTCATAGGATCTCTCTAATAATAGTTTTATATCCTTAGGCCACGCACGTTTGCCGTCTCGAACAGCTCAAACAATTTGCAAAAAGGTAGAATCAGCTTGAATTCCATCATTCCAAAGTTGTTGTAGATCTTGATTTGTGAATACCTCTTGCCCCTGAGCCAACTTTATTTGATCGGTTTCTATTTTATCGACGTTAACAGGGTTTAAAACTTGTCTTTCCCGACTTAGAAGGCGGGGGTCTCCATCTCTACGCTTATCCTGGTCTCTGCGCGCTCATTATCTGCACCTTTCCTATACTCTAATTTGTATCTAAACCTGGATAAAAACTCTGCTCATCGTGTCTGTCTCTCTATCAATCTTCGAGTTATCAAAAAGTACTTCAGATTCATGTGATCGGTTAATATTGTAAACGTCTCTGCAAGCCCTCTCAATTCGGAGTCCCATTCCTTCATACAGGCAACTACAGCGAGAAGTTCCTTATCGTGAATTTCGTAGTTCATTTCCGCTCCTGTCATCTTTCTTGAGTAGTATGATACAGGCGTCCATGAATTATTTTCCTGTTTTTGGAGTAAGCAGCCCCCAAGAGCAAAGTCTGAACAATCTGCTTCTAGAATGGTTCTTCGGTCAGGGTCAAATTGGGCAAGAGCTGGCTCTTTTATAAATTTCTTTTTAAGTGTTTTGAAAGCTTCTTTCTGATCTGGTCCCCATCTCCAGGGTATATCTTTTCCTGTTAAAGATGTAAGGGGTGCGCAGATATCTGAGTAGCCACTAATAAATCCTCTATAAAAATTCGCAAATCCTAGGAATCCTCTCAACCCCTTAGTAGTTGTTGGTTCCTGCCAATCTGAGATCGCTCTTACTTTCTCTGGATCCATTCTTACTGCGGTACATCACCATCACTTGATATGATGAAGCCTAAATACTTAGTCTTCTTTACACTAAACTCACATTTGTCAATGTCTAACCCAAGGCCCGCTTTTTGCAACTTCTCTAAAACTAAGTGGACATGCTTCTCATGATCTGATAGACTCCTATTGGTGTATACTAGAATATCATCCACGTAGGCTCAGCAGAATTCGTCAAGATACTCGCGAAGGATTTCGTTTATATATCTTTGGAATGTAGCGGGTGCACCGTTCAATCCAAAGGGCATTACTAACCACTCAAAAAGGCCAAATCTTGTGCGAAAAGCAGTCTTCCATTCGTCTCCTTCCTTGATTCGTAGTTTATGAAAGGCTGCTCGTACATCTAGCTTAGTAAACCACTTTGACTTACTCAATCTTGCAAGAGTTTCTTTAATCAAAGGAAGCGGGTAGCGATCAGCTTTTGCTATAGAATTTAAAGCTCAATAGTCAACACAAAAGCGTAGCCCACCTCCGAGCTTCTTGAAAAACGAAACGAGTGCCCCAGCAGGAGAACTGCTGGCACGAATGTAATTTTTGTCTAACAGTTCTGTTAAGGTTTCCCTTAAAACTAATAATTCGTCTTTTGACATTTCATATAGAGGTCCCCAAGGAATATCTTTATCAGCTTCTATCGTAATCTCATGATCTACTCCCGGTCGATGGGGCGGTAGTCTGTCTGTCAGTTCTTTCTTAAGTAATTCGGCGAATTTTCTATACTTAAGCGGAAGCTTTTCTAAGGTATTAGATGATCATTTAGTGGGAGCGAGAGCTTTCTCAATGTCTGCGAGTGTTACTGAGAACAGTTTTGTAGACGCTTTACCAAGTGATTTTTGCATCTTCCTTACAGTTGCCATGAACACCCCAGCAGATAAATTAGTTATTCTTAAATCAGGGTGTAATGACTTTAATTTAATATGTTTTTCTTGGACTCTGAGAGGTTGATCACCGACTATCGCCTCACGAATCTCCGTAGAGTGCTCCCTGGCATGATATATGACGTCTTTCTGCTCCATCCAAGACTTCCCAAGAATTAGGCCATGAGATACTCGTGGAATTATATACGCATACAAGCTCCTTTTGTAGCCATCATTATCGAGCTCTAATTTAGTCATTTCGGTTATTACGTCGTGCATCTTACTGTTATCGACTGCTCCGGAGATTTTTCTTGGATTTATCGCTATTTTAGGGAGGTTTGCTCTGCGTACTATGGAATTGTTTACTGCAGCGAGACATTCAAATCCATTGTCAATTAACGTAGGCACGTAATAAATACCATTAATTAAAGTGTCTATTACGAAGGAGTTACTATTCATTCCTCTTTCTGCCAAATTTTCTTCAAATGGATTTGTATCCGCAACTGTACTAAAAACTCCACTTCTCCGCCCCTGAACACGACTTCGTTCAGAGGCTAGGCTTTCAACTCCTCGAGTTCAGCCTCACGACCTGAGGCAACTAGATCTTGCTCCTCAATTTTAGTGACTTTAATTCCTGTCTCAGGCCGATGTGCGGGCAAATAATTACACTTGTTGATTAGGTGACCCTTCTTTCCACATCTCAAACAAGCTCGTTCTGCTAATCTTCGATCAATTTCCTTCTGTGATACCCACTTAGCACGAATCCTGTTAACTCCTGTCATTCTTGTATCCCCATCCACGTCTTTACCATTTTCTAAATCAGAAGGAGTGTGATAGTTAAGTAAGGCAGGTTTCCCGCCAAGCAACTTCCCTCCGGCAATTCCTCGAGTACCATCGTCAAAGGTACCGACTTATCCTTGAAAGTAGACTCTAGTTTTTACCATTCCAACTCTCTCAACTTGGGATCCCACAATCGAAAGGTATTTTACAAAATCGACGAACCTATCGGGAATTTCTCGTCCTATCATATAATTTTGAGTGGTTTGGTTAAGGGCGTTTGAAAGTTGGAAGGACTTCTGTTTGTTGGTAATAGTCGAACTTGGACTTCGAACAAGTAATCGCCGGTAACGTGGAAGAAACGACGTTAGTGCTTCGTCTTTGAGCTGCTTGCATGCATGTTAGAGCGCAGCGGCTGATTCTTCTGCATTTTGATCTCTAAAAGATTCATCCATTTCCTTTAACAGTCCTAAGCCATTCCATGTCTCGCCCCTCATCATCATTCCTTCGAATTTTCCTGTGATTATAACCTTCGCAGTTCCAGTCACCGTAAGATTGAACAGCTGCATAAAAAAATCCGAAGGTTGAAGGAATCCTTTTTCCATGACATCTCTTTGATAAATGTAGTTTAGGAGGCCGTGGGTTGAGTTCCACTTAGTTGGATCTGTGTGGTCGTAGGGCTCGGGCCGCTTAAACGGTTCCATTCTACACTTCTCATTAGTTTCCGTTATATGATTCTTAGTATGAGAGGTCATAACCCCTGGGACACGTGGTTCATGTTGAGTTGATGGGACCTGTTCTCTCAGTCTGGACTGTTCTTGCATCATTGACATCATGCTCATCATGTTAGACTGAATCATTTCTAACTGAGCTTCTCGTTGCCTGTCTCGCTCTTCTAGTTTTTCGATTAGAAGTTTTATGCTGTTATTCTCCAAGTTCTCTTCTCTGGGGACAGAAGAGGTGTTTTTCCTGCCAACAGCCATGTCGTCCCTGATGTTTGCCATTTCACCCGTTTGTAGATTATATGACTCAATAGCTCTTTCTTCTGCTGTGTCGAAAGACTGTTCACTTCTTTTGCTAATAATATTGGTCGCCTCGTCTGTCGTAAATGATGCTGCAAAATTTGGCATACGCTACCCTCCTCGTTTGAGTCATCGACAAACCCTAAGATATAACCTTAAATTATATGCTTAATAACGGATGAATAAAAAACAATAAATTGAAAGATTTTAGATTAAACTATGATAGGAACCAAGTTGGTGTGAATGCATCAATTGAAATAATCTAAAATGAGGAGAGGATAGTCTACTTCTACAAAGGGGTTTAAAAAAGGGTACTGCCAAGAGCCCCTTTTCCTTGGATCAGGCTTAACATCATATACTCACTCTTTACTTAATTTACTTAATAGCTTAGGTAATCATCCGTCTAAGCCAAGCTAACGGCTAATCCGTAGCAAATGGAGTGCCACTTTCAAGGATTATCTTGCTTTGGTCGTTGACCATAGTTACTTCTTAAATGGTTAGCATTACTCATGCTGCGTGGAGGTGCCCGGGCTCATAACCTGTTACATGTATGAGATTAGGGAAGCAGTACTGCGCATGCAGATCTTTTAAGCTCAGAATAAAGTAGTGTATTTGCAATCTAATGGATCTGTAAATACAGGTAATAACAATTGTTGGGAACTGACTGATCTACTCCGTGAGCGCGAAGCTCCTCTTTATACCTTTGTGTGGCCGCTCCTCGGCTAATACAAGTTAATGAAAATAGTCAAACATATCAAACTCATGGCACGTGATATTACACGTTTGCTGGAGTACAACACCATATTACAACAATAATCTTCCAAGCTACTGCAGTCTTCGTCCGGTGACCCAACATTTCCCATCACCTCCGTTTAAGTCAGCAGTTCCATCGGGATGAATGGGTAGAAATGCATTGGCCACGACCCCAGAGCTACGGACTCAGGAACAAAACCATACGAGAAAACACAGCAGGAAAAATCCATGTAGAGAGAAAGCTTCAGCCATTCCTCCCCTAATCTTTCACGGCGAGTAGCCACAGTCTGCCCCTTGAAAAAAACCATGTAGAAATTAAACCTACCACTCCTAGAAAGTTCGGCCAGCGTCTGGCCAGTTGCAACAATAGCCTGTTCACGTTGGGGTTTGTCAGTGGCTGTCTGTTAATGCAAAGCTCTTCTTTCGAAATACCTGCGGAGCTGGATGGAGACCTGAAGAGTCAGCTAACTTTCTGTTTGGCTCCTTTCTCCTGAAGGAAAGGGCTCCTAGGCGCCACCAGGAGAAGGTGCAGTTAAGGATTTGACGCCCTATATATCACAGGTATAATCCGCCCTTACTCAAGAATGGATCAATAAATTTAGAGAACCATCTGACTTAGTCATAATTTGCTCTTTTTCTACAAAATTTAATTAAGTGACACCGGTATATCTTAAGTTGTCCTTTAGTTTGAGTCAGCATTTTTCCTACGAATAACTCTGGTTCTTGTCTGATTACCGGAGGAATTCAACATTTTCTTTTTAATTTTTATATGGAGCTTTAGTTGACATGCGGAAAGTACCTAGGAGATAGCCGTTATCTCAGTCTACCTCTTCACGTTCTCGCTCTCTAGGTAGTTGTCCAATCTAACTTTATTTCTATCTTACTATGCTTTATTTTCATTCAAACCCTTTTATCTGAGTCACAAATGGTATCTATAACACATGTGTATGTCATTGGTGATATAAAATCTCTCAACCGATAATGTGGTGCTTTTTCTACCAAGTTATTCATTTGAAATCTCCTGAAAAGGGAAGATGAAGGGGCGCTGTAGTAACACGAAGTATCTGATATGTATCATTTTGTTGGAAATCCATATCTTACG
>MCBS01024340.1:0-10618 GCA_003611235.1 Golovinomyces cichoracearum
GAGGACGAGAAATGTTGGCAGAAAACGGATAGGAGGATTTCTATCTATGTTTAACTGTGTCAGGATGTTACAGCGGGCTATTTTTAAATTGGGAGGATTAAGCTCATTCAAGGAAATATTCATCATTTTACTTTTTGTTAAGAGCTGTAGGCTAGGCGCAGGGCGTCATTGTCTTGACATAATTTCCGAGTTTGTTCTTTTTCTTTTTCCTTTAATCATACGCTTAATGGTGATTGTAGTAATTCTCATATGTAGTAATGAGTCTTTGGGAATTATATAGCTGTATAAAAACATCTTGGGTTTAGGGAAATAGCCTGATACGTAAATAATTCAAATTACAATATCCAAACTGCGACATCTAATTTAATACTCACCAAAGCCACCATAAGAACCTTTTAGACAAACCAAGCTCAAAATTTGACCAGTTCGTGATCGTTAACGATGGGGTAGCAGACTAGTTTGGCATTGGGGGAATACTGATAGATGATATTTACATGTTAAGTATCAATATTTTTTCTTCATCAGAGGAAGAAAAACCTGCACAGGCTCGGCTCCAAGCGGAATCTAAAGTCATTTATCGCCGGAAACGTTTTTAGACTTCAATTTATCAAAGTTTATCTTTGAGAATGACGTTATAAACCAAAAAACAAAAACAGCTGGACTTAACCTCGATTTAATCACCAAGACGTTAGATCGAAAGCAGAGCTATATATAGAGTAACGTGCCCGAGGAGCGTATATGGCCTCCCTTTTATAAACTGGGAGCATCTTTCGATATGTCGGCAACAGCACAACTTAAAGATTTGGACGAAGTGGAGTCCGACTGGCCTGGCTTCGGCTAAAGTAATTATCTTCACGGATGGATCTCATGCCAATGATAAAGACCTCAGTTTACAATATGGATTCGTATTGATACTCGCTAATGAAGATCTAGTCGGAACTAAGACCAAAAATCCGAAGAAATCTTTTTTTCCCCGGAGCCCGAATAAATGTAAACGAGTCACTCTGAGTGTACTAGCCTCTGAGATTTAAGGCATGGCCAATGGATTCGTCACAGGTCTTGAGATCGTATCGACGTTAAAAAAGTATTATCTTACGACCTGATCTACTCGAAAAAACGTCTAGTTGCAGGCATTGATTCTCACTCGTTGTACGAGTACTCCGAAACATTAGAAACTATTAAAAATAAACGCTTGATTGATAATATTATAGCGCATTAGAAAATCTAATGAAGGCAGGGAGATCGCGGAGATTCGATAGATGGAAGAATAAGATTGTGCCGTCGATGCTGTAACAAAGATGTCACAGAATAATGCCCTCGAAGGATTCATTAATGATAAGGAATTAACGATCTGGGATGAAAGATCGGTATAAAATTTGTAATAGCAGTCGATAAAAGTTCTTAGATGCGTGCAGTCTATCTAGAGTTAGTCTAAAAAGAAAAGAATGCTGGTGTAGGTTTATCAAACCGTTCAAAAAGAACTGAAAGGAGAATCCGTCATGAGTCTTTTTGTATCGTCACACGTTTCTGCGTGAACAGCTCTTTATTGGGTACAAATTAAAAGAGAAAAGAAGTGGAATCAAGATAAATTCGAATAACCAACCTGACATTTGTCGACCCTTGTGATATCAAACCTTGAGATCTTTCAATAGTATAAATACATATCTAAAAAAACAAAATATAGGACTTTAGAATGATGAATTCAATCCCGCACAAATCGAGTTTTATGAATTATCTATCCAAGAGAGTCCCGCTTTAGATTATATTTTTGGCCATGTAATAATGATACATTCGTTAGTTCATCGTTCTGCTTAATTTATGCAACAGTACCCTCAACTGTGTTATATGTGAAGTGAGTCTTAAACCATTCCCAATAAGAGAAAAAAGATAATGCACTGAAGCACTAATCATTAGAGACGGTATTTCCGACAAAGACCACACCCAACTTGTGGCCATGCGATACTTGAATCAGTAATTCTGAAATCTTTGTCTACTTCTCTTTTACTTTCTCAAGCTTGCTCAGCAGTCAAATCTAAAAATTCAATCTCACTCATACGCCAACGAGAACCTCTGCCAGTTTTTTTTTTTAATAATTCTTTTCCCGTTTCTTTTGTTGATTGAGCACTGGCTTGGCTATCACTAATATCATCGACTAATTTCCAAGCACCGGGTAAACTATCCCGTAGCGCTATTATTTTTTTCTGAACTCTGTATGGGCTAGGATGTCTGACACATGAAGGGAGCCCCGGTGGTCTTACGTCTTTGTTTCTCTCAAAGTTACTAGGCGAGAAAATACAGCTATCATCAGGGAGATTAGTGTCAACGACAGATTTTTGATTTTTTGGGGGGCACTTTGTAATAAGTGTGTTTGGTGAAGTAGACAGATCAATCGGATATAAGAAAGGGCGTGATTTTTGAGGTGAACCGTTCTTCGCAGTTTTTCTTCTGTCAATCGGCGGCGGAGCAGATATCTCAGACAAATCTGGACTTGGAAATAAATTTATCACCTTATTATCAAGTCGAGAGGTTGAAACTTTATAGAAATCTAGAGCTCATAGCGTGAGACTTCGCTTCAATTCAGTTTGGAATAAACTCACCATCATTTGGGTTTTGAAGCTCATTTCCATCAACTGAGAGATTTTCATCAGTTAGTGAAGCTTTTCTGTTTTTAGACACCTTCTTGTGTTTATTTTTTGATTGAACTTCTAAGTGAAAGTGTTCAGCACTCTTAGTTGGAAAGCTCTGAAATTTTCGGGAAATCTCATTACTCTCATCTTCAAAAACAAGAGGTGGGGAATGGAAAATAGAGGAGCTCTGATCAATAAACTGAGATGATGAAGCTGAAATTGGGGAACTAAAGCTTATGGGTGATGGTGATCTAAAAGTCTCATTGGTCTTAACTTTGAGGCTGACTTTTGTTGTAGGGTCATTTTGAATGGGAAGACTGAGCTTCGTCGTGTTTGAAGTTTTTTTTGGCTTTGAAACGTCTGTCGATTTTTTTAAGTCCACTTGCTTTTCTCTACTAGCACAGGGATGCGAGTGAGATGTAGACCGATTTGTACATGTCAAAGACTTGCTTGGTCTAGACTGCGGCAGAGCTTTAGAGATCTCTTTTGGCTTGGAAGATTTACTCATCTGGACTGTGGCTTTATTCTGGGTTTCTTTTTTCGAAAGAGCTTTCCTGCCCTCTGCTTTAGCTTTGAGGTACTTTGCCGGGTTTCGAAAGGACTCCTCATAATCTTCTACTTTTAGAGGAACACCAACCCTAGCAATAGCTCGAGCCACCCACAATTTATCGGGTTGAGTAGGGTCATAAGTAACCGAGTTTTCTATTAATGGACTTCTTGATCTTCCCTCTTCGTTGGAATGATTTTCTTCATTACGGTACTCGGCGTTATGTGGCGCTAGCCCATCTCTTCCAAAGTCATCATGCTGATCTTCTTCTTCATCTAGTTTGAGGCCAACTATATCTAATGGATGGTATACTAAACGCAATTCGACAATACCGTCAGTATTAAAATGGGTTCTTCTACCACATATGGTTCGAACAATCTCTGTCTCGTTCATAGACGTCAAAAGAATGTCATCAAATTCATTAGATCTCGTCTCTCCAAGTATCCGAAGTTTATGGACAAAGAGGGCCGGTGCAAGACCCCGTATGAATCTTATTGCACCAGCCTTGTTTGTCCATTCAAAAGCCTCTGCAACAAATCGACGTAGACCTGGTACGTCCACCACCCCGTGCCATTTTATTTCTTCTTTGAGCTTTAAGATTTTAGCAGCAGTAGAAACGACAGGATGGGTATAGTAGCCTAAAATTTCTCGGTCAGGAAAATTCTCAGGAATCTTGATCGTCTTTCGCTTCGTTTTGAAAAATTTGCCGTTGTTGGAGAGGATTTCGCGGGATAATTCTTCTCTCCAAGAGTTATAACCATGGATATCTGATTGTAATATATTACAGAGAGATTTTCCAAATCCAGCTCTAGCAGCCTCACAAGCCAATTTGATTCCGCATCCGTGAATACCTTCCGTATTGTAATCGCCGCCGCTCATTAGAGCAACTAGTATCATACCTTCTCGATCAAGACCATATCTTTCTGTTACAGTCTTTTTGTAGTAAGCAGAGACATGAGTTGGCGAGTGATTTCCTCTACAATCTTCAGAAGACCAATTCCGAAGACAAAGTTCCGAACCAAACATTAATGTATCAATATCCTCGCTGAGAACAGCATCTACAATACCGTTCAGTTGTAGCAGAGCACATTCAGCCTCTGCCTCTCCAGGTGCGCAATGATACGGAAACCCGAAAAGAGTTAACAGCTGTTTTGTGAGCAGATTCGATACCGAGCCGCCATTTGAGCCAGTACGTTTATTTCTTTTGAAAGGCGGCTTGTTGGGACCATCAAAAACAAACAAAGGCTGAATTGACAACGCAAGCAGGCGTAGGAGGCGATAATAAAATGTACGAGTTGCTGGATCTGAACCACCTCGTCCAGCTTGAGTTTGAAATTGCCAAATGGCAACATCTATTGCAATTCTAAATGGGCGACCTTTCTGCTCGTAATTGTCGACTGCAAGCTTAGAAAGTGCTATTCTTTCTCCCGCACCAATCTCTCCATAGATACTAGTTGCGAGCCATTAGTGATGAACTAGTTGTGAAACCTAGTAGACTGAGCTTTGGTTACCCCTTAATTCCCATTATACTCGCCACAGAGATGAATTTTTAGAATCCTAAATATGAAATTTGGTGAAAATAAATAACATACTATACTGCTCCTGCGAGAGCGGCGCCGATAACCGGTCTACAACGTGGCAGACGGACAAATCATTTTAAAGGAATAATTTGTTTATTTCAATGCAATTGGCAGGGTAACGAGCTAAAGTCGGCGACTAATCTATTATCAGAAAAAATATACCACCACTTTTGGTCACGTAAAATGATGATCACTCAGCTCCCAGCGAGCTCTTCTACAGCTTTAAATTGATGTCAAGCACCATGTCTACAATTAAATATCATGCGACATCAACGACACGCGCTCCACGTAACTCGTCAGCCGGGCCACAAACTCCATCGCGCAGTCAAGTAACGCCGAGCTTTGGTTCACCCTCTGTACTACGCGCTGAAGAAGAATGTGTTATAATTGAGTTAGGTGGCCGCTTCTTAAGAGCAGGACTCGCCGGATTTGCTGCCCCTCAAGCAGTCGTCGATTTTGGACCTGAGCAACAAAGACGAGTAGGCGATTTGAGGAGATGGGCTGTCAATTATGATAGCTCGATTCGGTCAAAACCTAACGGAAAATCATGGGGGGAGGACTATGAGCTATGGCCTCTAGACTTGCGGAACATAGATCTCGGTTTGATTGGGGATAAAATTGAAAGAGCTGTGCGAGATGCATTCACCAAGTTAGTAGTAGCTTCAGCTTTTGCAGATGGAATTTCCTAATTAATTGAGAGCATTAGGACTCTGTTAGTCGATTCCCGTCCAAGACGCATCTTACTTGCTCTACCTACTATTTTACCCTTTCCTCTGCTTCTCACGGTACTTGAGACCCTATTCTCCAACTTTCAGCCGCCAAATATCTCCCTCATGTCCAAACCCATCCTAACAACTGTAGCAGCTGGTTTGCGATCTGCATTAGTCGTAGATATCGGCTGGGCTGAGACTACAGTGTCGAGCATCTATGAGTTTCGTGAGATAACTTCCAGTCGATCAGTCCGAGCCTCAAAGTTGTTAGGTCAAACAGTATTTAATAGAATCTCCAGTTTTCTCTACAAAAATTACGATTTTGAGAGCTCTCCAGAGAAACCAGAAACTCAACTTAGCTTTGAGGAGTGTGAAGAAATAGTTGAACGCATGATATGGTGTAAATCGAGGAAAAAACGAGAAACAGAAGAACTTACAACAAGAGACGAAGGTGAATCGTCTGAAACCAATGCCCACAAAAATTCTCGCATTGAAGACCATGAACCGAATGGTATAGTAAGCTTGCCTCTAAATTCAATAAAGCCTCCAAGGACGATCCAGGTACCATTTTCTGAATTTTCTGAGCCCTGTGAGACTGCCTTATTTGCAACCGATATTCTGGAATCAGACTTAGATGATGAAGAGCTACCTGTTCATCTTCTTGTGTATAAAAGTCTTCTGAAATTGCCCATAGATGCACGAGCTATGTGTATTTCGCGCATTGTTTTTGTCGGTGGTGCGACGCAAATCCCTGGTTTAAAGCCACGGATTATGCAAGAGCTCTTGCTTTTAATTGAAACTAGAGGATGGGATCCAGTGTATGGTGAATCGGCTAAACGATTTAAAAATATCCTTAAGTCACGGAACATACAAACTCGTCAAAGGGGTGTGACAGAAGTCGCACAGCCATGCGAAGCTGTATCATCAATGAAGGTAATGACTTCTAGTATTCCGCAAGAAGTCGATCCTATAACAGAAAAATTGAATCGCGAATCGCGAAAAGGCCAGCATCCAATCTTGACTGGAAATTTGAGAGTCGTGAACTCGCTTGGGGCTTGGGCAGGTGGTAGTCTTTTATCTCAAATGAAAATACAGGCAGTCTCAGTCATTGAGAGAGAACAATGGACCCAGCACGGAGCTGTTAAAATCTCTAGGCTCCATGAACCTAGCCACAACTCCCAGCGACAGAGTATGGGTCCCGGCGCTCTTAGATCATCGGCTGGAGAAAGATCAAGTTGGACCTTGGGTATATGGGGCTTATGAGTGTAAAACATTTGGCAAAAAAATACGCGTATTATTGAGAAAAAAAACATTTATGAGCTTATGACAATAGCTAAGATGATAAATTTTCAGTTCCAGGAATGCTAATAAATAATCAATGACAGGCAAAATTCAAATTTTCATCTCGTTAAATTTGCTCTTCAACTCTTATCAATTGTACCGTCAATATTCGTCTTCCATCATCTATTATGATGTAAGATGATTCTCGAATTTTCACCAGTTAAATTTTGTCAGAGGAGGTCTTGTACCGCCACAGGCTATGCCTCACCTAACTTAAATCAAAACTCATTGATATAGTTGGAAATGAGCCGTCTCTATTCGTAGCATGAACATTATTTGAATTTGTCAGAAGATAAAGAACTAGGCTGACGTTATTTTAGAATAGGACAAGTAGATGATGCAACTATAATAGTTAGGATCAAAACTTAGTCACTCATATAGTGCATTTTTTATAATCACCTGAGGTCTCTTTTCCAGGGGCTTTACCGATGCCTCAACCGTCAAAACCTAGCAGAGGAAACTTTTTAATATCTCTCAACTGATGTTGCACTCCTTTATCGTCTTTTACGACAAGCTCCACCCGAAGTAAGGTGTGAGAATGCGCCTCTACTCCTATGAGATTTGTGAACATAACGGTAAGACTCAAATTGAGGAACCTACCACGGAATTCTAGATCGATCGTCTAGTTATCAGCGTGTTAGCTGAGCTATAGAAGTGATTTTCCTTGCATAGACCACATACTCAAAGTTATTTTATTACTGCCAGAGTTTAGTCGGTTGTAATCATAGAATCCTACCTTGTAGCTCTCCTAGCAGATTGCTTTCCTTTAGACACCATCAAACCTAGAGAACAGCCTATCCCATCATCTCTCTAAACTATTGACTCCATCGGTTTAACCTGGTTTTCGGGGTTTCGACAGCATCATGAGTGTATTGCCAAAGAAACGGTTTCATAAGATAAAGTCTTTAGTGTGATAATCAAAGGAAGTGAGAAACGACCGATAGAATCATTAGAGGGGGATTGAGATAGGTTAGAGATAGATGTCACTGAATGAAATAGATGAAAGCTGCAAGAGAATTTTGAGGAGGTTGCTTCGCAGACTGCAACCTTAATCCGAGTGAGACTCTCCTTGATTATTTTGAATATGAGTTGCATCAGCAGGATAACTTCATCTGAAAAAGGGAATGAAAGTCTGTATCGTTCGAAACTGCCGTTTTTACAGACTATTTCAATGTGTGGAGTAAGGTAGAGGATCTTCTACACAGATACCAAGCCTTCTAAATTTTAGCTGAAATAATTGTCCTTCGGATGGCAACTCTATGAAGTGCTCGCACTATCTGCATTGCAGGTGGAAAAAAACTTTCACTTGACTTCAATTTTGATGGCGTTGAATGGTTGTTTGATCGACACATTGTAATCCCATACGTGTATTAGGATGAAATTCAGCCACACAGACGGTCTCTTGACCTTCATATGGTGCTAGTGTAAACACCTAGTATGTCCTGCATATTTGAAATAGCCAAGAAGAGTTACACATAAGAACAGGTTCGAAAGCAAATTCAAGCAACTCCACAGTCAAAGACTTCTTATCAATGTGTGTTCTTCCGTTCTTCCAAACGGCCTCAAGCTCAATCATACCACCAAATTAACCTGCGGTAACAACCGGTCAAGGCAGCTAAAGGCTTGTAGCAGTATGATGGTGATTTGATTTATATTATAGCAGGCGAGATCAATCGTTCTGGTCAGATCCAACATCATTTATCATTCCTAAAAGTAATTATTTAGACGCTTTGGGGTTATCTCACGAAATCGAAGATCAACGCACTGTATTAAAGTGTGAAATGTTAATAAATAGGTAGCTAGGTCTTACGAAGAAGGGGGAAATAAGGGTATATAAAAACGGACAGCTCGACTGTGCTCAAGAGTATAACCCAAAAATCAATTAATTCTTCTTATTAGAATGTATATTACTCTCGTGATAATTATCCTCATCCTCTATCTATTAAATATCATTGACTTTTATGGGGTTTATTCTTATCATCAAGTCAAATTCTACCATGATATTTACAAAAAGATCCTATACTCTGTTTTCAGATAGATAAATGAAGAACCGTTGTGGCTGTGCAGATGCCTATCTTATTCTAGGTAGTACGGGAGGATGTCCTAAGGTGTAAATCTCTTTCGCCCATCCGGCAACGATCTCCTGTTAGTTTTCCAACGGAAGACACGACTACATGGGATGACCCATTGTAAACACCCTCATACTATCACTCTCCACTTTTTAGATGTCTATTCATTAATGGTTGTCTCTACTAACCCCATGAGCCGAAAATGATAGATCAGTACACAGTCGGGGATCCACCACGCCGTTCTTTTCGTGTCCTCAAGATCGTTTATTTTTACCTCGAATGATTGATCTTTGCCTCTCTTTCGTCGCTCTTCTATTCCCTCGACTCAAATTTGCCAGCCCGTAGTTGCATATTGGATACTCTGAACTAAATATTCATTTACCACATGAATTTTCTGCACTGGTGATATTACACTGATCTAAAGAAGACCGGACCGATCTGCTTAATCCTAGATTTGGTATGATAGCTGATTTGAGATCAAGAAGGGAACAGCGTTAACACAACGGAGGTGATTTAATAATTCTTTTATTATTAATAATGAGTAATCGCATCTCACAGTCCGCATTAGTGTAGGGGTTAACATACTCCGCTTTCATTAACGAGCCGGAGAGCCCCGGGTTCGATTCCCGGATGCGGAATTGTTAAATAAGGCATTCATTTTATTCACCCGTTCGACGCAAAATAGAATGCTAAAATCCTACATCTTTTATTTATGATTTTCTATGGAACTACAGCAAGACTTTATTGCTTTTATGTGTCTGGAGAGTCAAATAGTTTTGTGATATGCCATCTGGGCCGATGTCCAAAATAGAGTCAGTGTTGCCTAGGTACCTGGCCTATTTTAGGAAAGTGATGGCTGACTCGAATCCAGCAGACCTGTTCTCACATTCTCGCGGATAACTGCGTGCAGGATATTGAAGCCATTTCTGGATGAGTTGGGGTCACAGCTACAGGCTGGAAACACATAAAAGAAATGATTTGAAAAATACATGTCCGGAAGAATTCCAGCGCACAAAGGGCGTTTCATGGGGATCGTATTTTATATAGAATACTTGATGCTTAGATAAACACTGTCTGTTTAAATAGAAATAAAAAGGATAATTTAGGAAATGTAAAACATGTAGGTTGAATATCATGCTTCACCTGCCACCATGCGGGTTGATTTGATTTGATACTTACACGTGACCTAGCACAAGCGTAGAACGTCCCTTAATGCGGGTATCCAAATTCGCGCTCAGGGCACGGAGATTTTGCCATCTACCACGAGCGCTTTTCACCACGGGATTGCTCTTAATACCTGCAGTTGCGGCTCTCCCAAATCTTCTATTCATATGATCCTATGTAATAAGCCTAAAGTTAAATTACCAAGCGTTCCCAAGAATATCGTAGATGCTGCAAAGTACTTCATCGGCACCTCTAATGGAGCAAATAGACTTGTCAAATGGTTGAAGGAAACCAAATTCTTCACTGATATATTTCCTAGATATTCTTCAAATATCTCTCATAGAGCTCCCCAAAGGACAGCTCCCGATCAAGCTTTTTAATTTTCTCTGCGATGGGCAAGCCTTCCCTGTTTAAAAAAAAAGAAATCAAAATATTAAAGAATATATTCTCTACTTAATTGTTTTCTCTACTCACTTTCTCTGTTCAGATAGTGGATGCTATCCATCCCTCTCGGCCTGTACGTTAAAATAATTGGGTACCCTTTTCCCAGTGGGACTAGCACGGAGTCCCCTGAGACTAG
>MCBS01024342.1:0-10630 GCA_003611235.1 Golovinomyces cichoracearum
CTAGTATTACCTGAAGCAGTGCAAACGACTCCCTACACATGATTCGGTATACACGACTAGATCCATTGATACATTTGTGTAAACCAGTTACACGTGTCTATATTTATTTACCACTGCTCCTTTGCGGCACTCTATCATGTACGTCGCTATACACAACACAGACCACCATTTTTTAACTAGCTACTGACGATGCTGCTGCACAAGATGGCGAGGGGAAGCTAAAGTAACAGTATTTGGCTGATTTTGTCTCTCAGACAACTTTTACAGAGCGATACGAGCTTCTGTGTCTGCTTCTTAATATCCTCTAATTTTCGAGTATCCTGGCATCTAACTAGATTTTACCGTCATATTTTGTACTAGACTATAAAAAAGATGGTTAACCGAAAATTAGATTTTGATTTTTCATTTTTAAGGCCAATACTGTAGCTTGATTATCAAGAAGAACGAGAGTTATTTTGCCATTATTCCTCAAAGTTAAAGCATCAAGAAGTGCCATAATTGCAACAAAAATCTTTACGTATTGGAAATGTCCGCTGAGTAAAACCCCATGTCATTTTTTAAGGTTATCCCACCACGCTAGAGAGTGAACCCCCATGCTGACCAACCAGGACCCTCTGATGACCCATCGAAGTTGACACGTATGTCAGTAGGAGCTATTGAGCTTAACCAACACATATTTTTATGTACCCCTTCTTTCTTTGAACCAAGATATAGCTTGTATACTGGGGCTGATAATTTTTCCGCAGCATCAGCTTGAGGTAGCTATTGAAAATTATGTTGGATTCGAGAAATTAAAATCTCAGATTTCTTTGACAGTCTTGGATTAGATTTAAGTTTTAATTTTTCGACATAAGGACTCAAACTTGTTCTATATTGAAGCGGGTAATGATCGTCCAGAGAATTTTGACGAGCAACAACAAGACTGCGATACCGTTTTACGAGTATACGCACTTCTGGTATTACTGCTTCCCTGCGTAGGACTTAATCTAGTATGATTCTCCACACGGGTTAAGTGGTTCTTAAGGCCTTAATAAGACATTTTATATCAGCTTACGGTGAAATGATGTAGGGGATATGATAGTCCCTCACGTAAACGAACGAGATAAGCCTGGCCACCACAGTTCAGCTCCATATGTTGCTACTGGAATCACTAATGATTCCACTGCTGTCATCAATTCTTTTGGTATCGCTCCTATTTTGATAGTGTTGAGTCATCATATGTGCTGAATCAACTTCAACGCTTTTCCACACAAGGTCAGAATATGATATTTAAAAGTGAGGCGAGGGTAGAGGTACATTCTCAACCAGCTAATTTTCTACGCTGCTTGGTCTTATTCTCATTTTACCTTAATTTTAACAATATTTTCTTTCTAATGCTAAGGAAATTGACTTACTACCGACTTTTGAGAATTAAATAAAACAATATTCTGATAAGTCCAACTTGACAGGATGTCTATTTTCTTTTCTGCGCCCAAAGCCAAAAATTACAACATCTTCAGCACAAATAAGTCGTAAATTTGTATTTCTGCTTCTCATTGGTTCCGCCATAAAAAGCAGGAATAACAAAAGAGAAATAAGTAACCTCTGAGGTACCCCATGCACTAGCTCCTTTATTTATCACATCTCCTTGAAAATGGACTTAAAATCTACAATTTTTGAGAAATAATGAAGCCCATCGTAAAATTGACTTGGGTTATCCTTACGACTCTATTCGCCATACTAAATTTTTGTGTAGAGCTGCCTCAAAAGCTCCTTCCACGTCAAGGATAACAAAATTTTAGGCCCAGCCTCATGTCTCAGCTTCTACAATTTCATGCACCACGCATGAGCTTAGGTTAGTCGCTCAACGTTTAAGTAGTGTTCCGAACTTTTTTCGCCCAACAATATCTTGAATAATGGCAAGATGAGAAATTCTTTTATCGAGCGGCCTCTTCAACTATTTTCCTAGACAAGATAACAAAATAAATGGCTTCCATCCTTTTCCATAGACGAAGATTCACGCCCAGTTTTTGGAAGGAAATAAACTCCCGCCAGCCTGAATATTATCTCCTCCAGAGAAAAGATAAAGATCGAAGAACAGATAAGTCTTCACACGGTTACATCACCATGGTTCTTTGATCAACAAGGCATCTATCTTGAGCTCACATGCGTGGGCTAAAGGAATTTTTGGCATGATTCTCCCCTCTCTTAAAATTATTATCAAGAAATCGAGAACGTCCTGAAGGAAATAGCGACACTGTAGGTTGTCCTTCACAAGCAAATTGCGCTAACCGTCTGATTTTCGACATGAGGCTCCGGGACAGCATATTCCTCAGCGATTTTCGCTCGAAGTACTGCTAGGTACTCTCTTTCTCCCGCCTTTTTATACGTCTTCATTTACTCTTTGGTGGTTTTATCTGAGCATTTTGAGCACGAAGAACATCTACAAATGCCGGAACGATACGGATCACCGCAATTTCTACACTTAGTAACAGACATACAAATGTCCTTGAAGTGATTTGATAAGCCACAATTTCCACACGATGATTCCCTGGAGCAATTTTTGTAGTGTGATGAGTATTGCAACGCTTGTAGAATTCGAGTGGCTGCTCCTTTTTACAGAACCCCACAATACTAGATTCATCAAATACTCTAAATCCACCACGTGAAGCTTTTGAAAAATACGCCATCGATATTATATGAGGCGCTTTGAACTTATATCAACCGTATGATTTAAAATTAGATTGTTGGACAGAACAGACTCGCTCGATTTCATCGGTAAACATAGGATTTCTTACTTCTACTTACCCTTGTTCCTTGCTGATATTTAACCGTACGGCAGGGATTATCACTGACACCTAATTGATCGTAGGTTCTAATTTTGCTCCTGTCATGACGAGGTCATTTTCTGCATTTAAAATTGTCTCACGAGCATTTTTGCTTTAAGAGCCCAAGGCAAATCCTGAATGGACAGGCTTGATCTTCCCAATTAATGATAGTAAGCTAGAAAGTCTTTTGACTATCACCTTAAATATGCCCACAAGAGATAGTTTTCGCCATTCATGCTCTTTTGGGAGACTAACAAACAGTCTTTTGTTAGTAGATGCTTTTGGGAATTTTTCATTGTTTGGCATAGGTTGGCTTGATTTGTCTACTGGAGCAGCTTGTGTCTTGTTGCTCAGATATACTCGGGCCTTTTTTATTCCATTCTGAGCCTTAGTAGCACATTTTTTCTTAGTTATCTGAGGATTCTTTGGTAATTTAATAGGTTGGTGTGTGTTTCCTGCAACTGAAGTTACGCTATTTAGAATTCGGGGGTTTGCGACAGCAATTTTTTTTACTACATTTATTTTATATCTTCACTTAAATTATAACTTTATCTTTAGTTGGTCTAGTATGATGGGACTTTGGGGGGGAGGGGGGGAGGTGAGGTATTGACCGCTGCAAATTTAGCTATAGCTAAATATAGATATACCTTGAAGGCTGTAACTTTTTATTTTTCAATTTCATCTTTAAAGCTTGCCATAGTACTCTGTATGGTACAAATGATAGTCGTAAATATTATAAGACGTGTGTGCAAGGCACTTTGACGACGCTGTCTGATCGCAATTGTTTCGGCTGCTTCCTTTGGGAGGAAAAAATTTCCGACAAAAACTTTTTCACTACTATTCTGAGTAGGACTCATTATAACTAGGCACTTGGTATGGGTGGCAATTTTGAGGATTAGTCTATTATTTGCTGTATTAATGAATGGTGGTTTTAGTTTCAACGGTGATGAGGGTGACGCGATAAGGTAAGGGAAGTGGGGTGTGGTCGGTGGATCCTTTCCGTCAATGGAGCTTGAGATTCTTGGGAGATTTCCATGGAATCAGTCATATATATGTTTTTTCTTTTCAAGATATAGGTTAGGAAAGTGCTGATATCTAGCCAGAAGAATATTATTTAAGCTTATAGTTGAATGTGTTTCATAGGATTCAGTAAATACCGGGAAAATGAATTTAATGTACTGATGATTTGGCATTTGTCTCCTGCTATCCCTCTTCCGAGTTAAATACCTGCGATACTGCGTCAAATATGATTCTATAAATAGATATATAAATATCACTCCAGTTTTCTACTTCCACATATTTCTTGGTGAAAGGCATTGGCCCCTACACTCATGCACAAGGTTCATTTTATATTAACTTCGCTATAACTTCCCGCATTATTATAAATGCCACTTTTGTTCCTCCTTAAAAGCTGGTAATAGTAGAGAAGTCTTGGGGCGAAACTTTTCTTTCCGCAGAAATAGTGAATCTTAACTTATGTGTAATTAAAACGACAATAGCACATTGTGAAATGTCTATGTTGAGTCCACAAAGCGCTCAGAAGTCTTTTTACGTGAAGCGCTTGGAGATTTTGGCTGGCTCGTGCGAAGTCGAATAGTCGACTCCTTATTATCAAGACAGAAAATCCTATTCTTGGTAAAGCATGCCATCCGATGAGAAAGTTTAGCTCGAAGACCTGCAACTAACCCTATAATTTCAGCATCATATGAAATGAACATCCCTCACTAGTGGGATTGGTTTGAATAAGATATTCTGGGAGTCTCGATACTTTGCTTTATCCTGCGGCCAAATTACCAGTTTTATCTAGAGAATCATTGGAAAAAGTTATTTCAGCAAAGCGATCTGCAAAAAAGAAAATGGATTTAAGACGAAATGATGCAAAATATAAATTTGTAGGGGATTTTTGACTCTCCTCCGGTGCACAAAATTTCCTTTAGACTTGCTGTTTTTGTTGTTGAGCTTGCACATCTATGATCAAGACAAACATATTTTCTCAACTCTATTTCAGTTAAGTATTGCCTCTCTGGGGGACTAATCTGATAAACTCCATTAAAACTTGTTAGTCATGACGCTCGTCATGTAGAAAGACTTTAAAATCGAACACTGCAACTGTAGTCAAAGAAAGGTCTCGCTGCACCAATGACTTGATACGAAAGCCTTACAAAATCAGTTCTTAAGACTCTTTCTCTTTTCTCTCCATTGAAATGATAAAATTCGACTCGTCAAAATAATCGCTTGCTTATTGAATCTGATGCGGTTAGCTAGGACAACTATACAGTGAGATTAGTCTCGTAGTAGTCTCAAGTTCATTTCAATACTACATAAATATTCTAGGCCTCGCACTAAGCAGTCCTTAAAATAATTATTTTGATACCTTGTCACGATTTTTGATTTATTCTGAGAAATAGATCAGGTGTCGTAATAGGAAGAAGCTAAGAAGAATTAAGAAATCGGTTGTGATATATATACATATTTATAGTTCCTTGCAACAGGTCCAGACGGGTTTCCAGAAGGGAGCAACGTACACCATAACACGAGACCGGTCTTTCCGGACGGTAATAAGCCTTTAGATGGGTAATGCAGGGAAATAATGATGGTATAATAGATCCTGAAGGCTTTACTATAGAACAGGAATGGTGAAGAATTTTAATGAGAGATTAATACTCGAGGCGTAATATCCTTTGGACTATATCCAAAGATTGACTAACATATACTTAATAATATTAGTTTTCAACTCACTTGAGCCAAATCTGTAAACCATCTCAATCATAGATGAGTTGTTATCATTATTTTTGGGCATGTATGCTGCTATTCCGCACAACTTTATGCCGGTCGCTAATTGAAATAGATTACATTTATCGAGACACTCCTCTCTAATTGCGATAAATTTGCACTTCAGGATTTAAAAACATTTGCATCAAAAATCCTAAAAAGTTAGTACTGGAATCGCTCTCCTTTACGTTCAATAAGAGGGGAAAAATAAGTAGTTATTATTTCAACCCCTCTGTCCATCCTGCTAATTACCCCGCGACACCGTTACTCCCTAACTTCATCTCACGATTATTCTACAACCAAAAATTTTTATCAACTCCAAGGAGTCATGGATCGTCTCAGGAATTGAAGGAATCCGAAAATTTAAAAAATTTAGTCGCCGAGCGTAGGAAAGGCCTGCAATATTTTTGAAGTCACTCTACGGAACAGAATAAGCGGCCTTAATACCCTTACCGAACATCGAACCGCTCTCAAGGAATCGACTGAAATTGAACGAAAAAATATGGTTCAAAAAAGTTTAGATCCTGACATGCGTGCGTTTTCACTCCTGATAAATCATGTGCAAAATATGGTGAATTATATCTTCACGACGCTTACTAAGCTTCTTTCACTCCTAAAAAAATATTGCAGGAGGGGTTTTTCAAGGTGCTGTAATTGTTTTATTCGATTCGTAAGTTGTCATTGACAAAGCTCGATATCAAAAAGAATAGATTTCAACAGCAGCCGAGTTCCCCTTCGGCCAATGCTGCACCCGGAGTAAACCCAGACGCCATGGAATCATCCCAATAAAACTATTGCACAAACAAGTTTGATAAACTAATTCAGTCAGTAATCATCAAAGACAGCCGGCAACACCAATCTTGCCATCAACTAAACAAATGGCGAAATGAATCATGGAAATGGTACATAAAATAATCATTGGGCCGGCAGGGATCTGGAATCTCTGGGCAGCGGCCAATGATGCATGTAGCAAGCGTCGAAAAAGCCATAACCTGCCCTATCTATGTCAATAGAGAATACTTACTCAAATAGAAGGAAGGTGAAAAAAATTATAGCGGAAAAGTATGCGGAGGCGTGGATTAAATGCGATTAGGGTCGAAATTATGGTGGTGAGAATTAGGGGGAGGGGACTGGCGATTATCCCGGAAATATGACAGCTGCGGCAAGACTTATCATAATAGACAAGCATTTCACGTCGATAAAAAATATTCTAATACCATAGTAGCTCCAATTACTTGAAACAGAGTTATATCTGTCGGTATATCACCGATAAGTTGATGTACTAGCACAAATATTTGGTTAAACTGGTCATTGTTAAATTATCCTATCTATGTTCTCTATTACTATCTATCTCTACTACTCCTAAATAACTTAAGTCATTCATCAGGACGAGCTAACAATATCACATGACCTTTTTTCTAAACCCTGTCTACAAATAACGTCAACGCCGATACCATTACTCCTAAACTGATAACTCTTTTAAAATGATAATTGTATAGTAACAGGTTCATTCTCCCCTAGCTTGAGGTTGACACATACCTTGAGATTATTTACGCTCTATCCAACCTTCTAGTCTTACTGTCATTTCATTAAATTCGATGATCTTATTTAAAGCTGAAGTCGCATTTGCTCTTCTCATAGAATCTGCTGGATTATCCTTACTATTTATCCATCAAATCTCGGCGAGTTGTCTACGTTCATATGATTCACGGATGGCCATGATGTCGATCATCAGCCGTTTTTCCTTATTGGTTCCAAGTTTCATCAGGCATTCGTACAAGTTGCGACTATCAGTGCAAATGATCAAGGGAAATTTTGGTAGATCTAGTTGATCCATGACCTGATTGATTTTAATGCACAAGGGAATCGCTATATCAACGCCGTTGGTCATTGCATAAATCTCAGATGCGAGTACAGCTCGAGTAACTCTCTTGCAATTTGTCAAACTCCAGTGAATCATGTTGCTGCGGAAGGTGAATTGATTACCAACAAACACCTCATTCCCAATTGTAATTACAAAGCTTATTTTTGAGGTAAGGTCTCTGATATTGGCAAATAAGCTATCAACCCAACAGTATACTTTTAGTGCCTCGAGATCTAGATCAATTTATTTTAATCCACGACTTGGATCGTTCTGTTGTTCACTAAGTGCACTGTTGAGTTCTTTGATTTCTTGGTGTCTGGGTAGTTGATATTGAGCAGCTCTTGATAATTTGAATGCAACAAGTATTTGGCAGGTCGAAGAAATCCATGCACCAAGTGCTCTTAGTTTTCATGGGGCTAGAGCCTCGGGACTTGATCCAGCACTCAGCCGGATCTGATCTACAATCGGGTAATATCGCATAATTTCGCTTAATAAGCAGGGATTGGCGTAAAGTGTGAGGAAATCCGGAGGATCGTCTGGAAGTCTTCGGAAGCTTCTATGACGAAGAGGGAAGGTGATGGAAGTTTGTAGAATTATAGACGATTGTCAAAGGAGTCAGATGGAACTCTCTAGAATCTTGGGATCCTACTGAGAGGCATTATATAAATTGGATGCACCTGTAAATACATCTAGACTTTAACGAAATATAGATTATTCTAGACGACTACTTTGTGCCATATAATTTAGCCGACCCTTTCACATTTATCTTTTGTACATGTCGAGTCTATTTGGGTCTTCCAGATTAACTAATAAAACATTTTTACCTTGACCATTGGCTTGCATACATAAAATATTATCGCGAAGCATAATTAAAAGACCATCAAAATGTAGTGGATCCCTTTTCGTCAATTTTTCTATAAGTTTCGCTGAAAATTTGGCTTCTGTTATTTTTAAGTCTTCTAATTTGAGAAACTCATCGCTTCCAAGGAATAGCCTATCGTCAACTTAAATTCCTGAAATACCAAAAGGTTTATCATGCGCGATGAGTAAACATGGGTCAAAACATGATAATTTTAAATCAAGTTCCTTTGTCAGGTACTTTATCCAAGTATCATAACAATGATTACCAGCTTCTGGGACATCATAAAGAGGTTTAACGACGTGCATAAAGGTACCCGGTGGTAAGTTTTTGGCTTGTAATATTTTAGGAGAAGACCAGCAATATATATCTCTGATAAGCTGGGTCCTTGACTGAGTAACGCTTTTTGAATATCTCGAGGAAACAAAGAGTGTCTAAAGTGCATTATGAAACAGATTTCGAAGCAGAAAATTAGTCGTTGACTGGCTCGTTGTACGGTAGGCGATTGCGTTAATACTAAGGATTTCCCTTCGTTGTTATATGCCTATACTAGTAAACGAGATTTTTCTTAAGGTGAGTTTTTTTGTTTGCCTTTATTTCCCTTGACAATTCTGCATTTTTAGGCTCGTTTTCCTAATATAGACTTATCCGAAGGTATGAAATGAAAGACGTTGTTTGCCAGCAGACCATGAATTTCTTTCGTATTAGAAGCAAGAAATGGCGGTCCGGGAATTGTAATTAAGCCTTTCAAGCATCGATGTAGGGAATTTTTTATAGCGTCTTCGTCTTAAGAAAAGAATGTGTTATATTCAAAATTCGGGTGTGTTGTAAAAATTCGATTGTCTATATATTCACCTGCAAATCTTTCATCTCTTTGACTACGTCTTAAAGGATTTATTAATATGGGCGGCATGTCTTCTTGTGTATGTTTTGAAGGTTGGTGATTCGGATTTGTTGATTTATGGTCATGATTAATAGAGTTAAATTTGTTAGGGTTGTCGTTCTCTTCAAACCACTTCATGACTGAAGTTGAACGAAAATTTTCTTTTCTCAGTTGATGATCAAGGTAATAGTTTCTCCTTCCTTATTTTGCAGTTTGTATGGTCTCTTTGTTCTTAGTAACTTCACGCCATGCTTTTACTTTTCCATTAACAGGAACATCTTGGAGGTGATGGTGTTGTGGGCCATTCCTCATATCCTTGGCTTGGTTAACAAGCTGGGTAGCCCGATATCTTCGAGGTTCATCCATTAGTTTATGCATTATTTCCACTTTTTTTGCTACTGGTGCTGGGGCATCGTCCTAAGTGATTCGAGGATAGGCGCCGAACGCACAAATTGTAGGGATAAGACCATCTGGACCGACAGTGTCGTTAAGTACTTTGACCGCCATTTTTAGAATTGAGTGTCAGTCCATATTTGTTCTGAAACCTCTCGCTTAAATATAGAGTAAACACGACGAAGGTCTTTGTGTGCATGTTCTACTTTTCCAATGTAATTATGGGTCTCTATAGGTACTTCTTCTACATGAGTTTTCCATACTGAAAGAGTAGAGCGGAATGCAGCAGATAAAAAATTCTTGCCAGCGTCGTGGATTAGGTTTTCTGTTGGACCGATGTAGACATTATTCCAGCAACGCTCAATTGAATTACAACTTGATATTGCACCTTCTTTTTCTGATCTCGTGAGAAAATCTGCAGATCCAAAGTTTGTCTCAGCATCTACTAAATGAACGGCAGGGCCATCTTCCAGATGTAAAATATCGGCAAAATGGTATTATTAAATGGCATATCCTTATTAGAAAGCGTAAACTTAAAACGTATAGGTCGATTGGAGTTCAGTTGGTAGAATTTGGATATTCGGTTGATGATATTAATGTTAGCTTCATGACCAGCACGTCGAAGAACCTTCCACGTCCTTGAAGCAGAGGGGTGGTCCCATTTAAGATGAGAGTTTTTTGTTTGCTTTTCTGTCAAGTAACAGATAGGCTACTTATTCATGGTCTCGTAGATGAATTAAGATTCAAAGTGACCGAGATTCATCCAAAGATGGCCGTATTTACGAATAAGAGCAGCAACAGGCTTTTAATCTTTCATTATAACGTCATTTTCCACGTCTGATGAAACATCAAATCGAGTTATATCTTGTAGGCCAAGTAGAAATTAAGTATTGCATGATAAAACATGAAACACAACTTCTCCGATGGGTGTATCCAATTTGATTGAGCCTATAGAGATAAAAAACCCTTTACCAATTCCAGAAATTTTAACTTTTTCAGCCTCTTCCTGTAAGGGTCTTAAAGTAATTTTTATTCACAAACTACCCAGAGCT
>MCBS01024343.1:0-10633 GCA_003611235.1 Golovinomyces cichoracearum
ACCACTATACCATCCGACCCCGGCGCTAGGATAATCAGTACTTTAATGACAGATTTACGATCAATCCACCATGTACGTGAGGCTTCCCAGATCTGGAGAATAGGTGGACCCAGGATTCGTAATAACACTGCGTGCTATATCAGACTCTCCGAGTTGTTACGATATCTATGAATCTGTGTATGTTTGTAATAATCTAGTCAACACAACGTTATTCCATTTACCAAATCAAGCACGAGCTGTCACTTAAGACGAGAGAAATGTGATTTTGCAGAGGCCTTTTCCAAATGCGAACGGTATGACACGGTACGGACATATGGAATAGTGTGAACCGTCAGCTTCCATCTTAGAATGGCCCCTCCGGTGGTAAGTCTCAGGAGACAAATTTATCCACACTCTTCTGATCAAGCTGCGTTCGATCGTAGACACCGTCACCACACCGCTTCGTGATTAAAAAAGATCAGTCAGCGTTAGCAAACTCACAGTTCAAGGCTACGCCGCGCTTTAACCTTTCATCAACACCTCAGCCGAACTCAACTTTTAAACACCTCAAGCCTGCCTCGTATCTTTCGAATTATGATACTCCTTCAAACAAATTTCTGAGGAGAAATGAATCTATTGAAATAGAATCAGAAAGTCCTCCTGGTTCAAATGAAAGCTTAAGGGAAGATACATATAAATGCAGTTTTGAAGATGAGGGAGATTATACAAGCCGTGAAAAACTCACAGCTAAAAGAAAGAGACAATCATCATCGCCAGGACTTTTGGATCAACCTATAGAGCAAGGAAGTCGAGCCAATTTATTTCGAGATGACTCAGAAAACGATCCTCTCTCAAATACTTTACCGGAACCCACTCCGCTATCAGAACCTAAAATTTCTCCTCTGCTAACAAAACGTCCAATAGCTGCACGGGCTCCTCGATTCATTATTTCTTCTCCAAGTCCAATACCTTCTTCCCAATTTGTTAACGAGACTTCAGTATTCGCCAAACCGCCAATTTTCCGACCTCCAGACACAACTAAACAGAATGACCATCCTTTGGATCCTGAACACGATCAGTTTTCACCTCACAGGAGAGGCGAAAAATATGTGAAAGGAGGTCTAGCTGCTGAAGTTCGGAACTGGCTAGTAAATATTAAATCTTCTCTTCCAGGTCCTCAGATGAATAATAAAGATCCATGGCTCGTTCGAATTTCAATTGAAGAGTTTTCCGGTGGTGGAAAGGCTGGAATGACTATAGTAAGAGGTAAAAAATTACAAACGGCCCAAGAGAACATTAGTGATATCTTAAAAGAAGTTAAAATAATCTTGGCTGGGGAAGCATCGCCAATCAGCCTTCAAAAATATAAAAGCATCGAAATAGGCTCTACAGTAGGCATCAGAGGACCAATCTGGGAGGTGACTATCGAGGGTGAAAAATGGGATGTCGGTGTTGATTGGAAAGTTTTGTAATACTTCTCTTGTTTTGTCCAAACAATATAGACATATCTCTGGTTACCTTTTAAGTTGACAAACAGATAAGAGAATTGGATAATGAATTTAATTTAATTCCAGTCCATGACCTTAGATAAATCAGAGGGTTCTCTCTCTTACGCATATCTAAAAAAGCCATCTCCTCACAAGTCTTCAAGTTTTAAAAATACAGAGTCAGGTTCTCGTCACTGGAGGCTATCCACCAACTGAGTCCGATTTAGATCTTTCGATAAACATTTGTAGAGATTGATGTTTCTCTTTTGTTTTAGACCACCCTTCTTGACTCCGTCTTTGAGATAAATCAGACGGTATCACATCTGGAATTTAACAGTCGATCACAAGCTGCAAGTCAAGAATACATCTTCGATATCTCCAATGTATCCACTGCTTTAACCATTATCACCATCCCTTTCCATCAGAAATAACATCGAATAAGTTATCATTCCATCAATGGAATCTCTGAATAAGAGTAACGATCCTATCGTCATCTATCCCTCTTCAAACCAGTAAAAAGACGTCGTATGCAGCTACTCAGCAGCTCTCCCACCTCTCCGATCTGAAAGTCAGGATCTAAACCTCCAGAACATAACTAAGCCTCTCATTTGCTTGAGTGGGCAGATGAGAAAACTGTCGTGCTTGATATGGAAAAATCTGAGCTTGTTCATTTTCCGACTTGTCACCATGATGCACTGTGCAAAATAATAGTCTGGGACGTCACAATTGAACCGGCACAATACGTTCGCTTGCCTGGAGAACATATTGACTCTCAATTATCACTCGAACGTCAATTTGTCACATGAAGTGGGAACGAACTAAAGTTTACTCGGCATACGCAACAGTTACATTTCTAATCAATTATTAAAAGGTCAGAGCTTGGTAGTTTGTACCGTAAAACTTGCCTCCTCAATTCTGGTCGCTTGATGGGATTCCCCTCTAGTGGGAGCGGCACCGGGGCTTTTGATAATGGCTATCAATATGTGCATGGTAACAGTAGCAACGTACGATGCAGATTCTTGGTTGCTCGGTTTGACCCGACTAGCTAGGAAAAGAATCGTCGCGCCCCAAATCATTCATCTCTTTAATCTTATTGACAAAGCTGTCTATTTAAAGTTACGTGTGGCCTTACTAGTATAGACGAAGAAACCTAATATTGTACTACACAGAGAGACCTGTATTCCACCTGCCGGAATAGTCTTAGGAGTGAATGTACTGAAGTTGGCTGCCAGAGTTAATACGTTTGATAAACTTCATCTTCTTCGGGGTCGAAAAATAACGTGTCTAAATATAGACACTATCAAATACTAAAACATTGCACCCGATTATCGGAACGGACAGAGTATCAGATCACGAGACTACAAAGAGCGGATCGGTAACTTCCGCGTTAGTCACAGGTAGCAGAAACCATATCACATCCTGTATACTCCCAATGGGTCTAATGGTAGAATAGTACACCGTCTGGGCCGTTCTTTAAAGTTAAGTCGGGGCAGCCTGGACACATACCCCACTTAAGACGGGAAGAAGATGGTTCGAATCCAACATGACCTACCACGTGCTCTCGCGGTGCTAACGTATTCATGGAATGGCGAAAGCATATTCAGTTAACCCCAGGCTTTTCACGCTCTTCTCTGTGGTGGATATTCACGTAGAGGTTGCTTGTCCGTAAGGCGTACTGCTCGAGGGGTATCTGCGAATTTAACGCAAGTATGAGTGTGCTAGATGTCACAATGAGGCATTCTGCCAAAGAGTACGTATCTTCCATGGATACCTGTATGAGCCTAAGAGCTGAAAATTAGGGTAATTGAAATATTTATTTATTTCATGTACTCCCAACGCCTTGAACCAAAGGAAGATAAGGTGTAAGGCTATTACTTTGGAAAAGAGACTCCTCAGAAACTGAAATTTACTCCCAATCCGATGCTTCCTTCGAAGGGATTGGTCGTTCTTCGAGGGGATACGTTATTCAAAGAGGGGGTATAGTTTTCCAGATTGAAAAGAGTTTGTTACTTGGTAGAGGTTTCTATGACACTGAACTATTCGGAGCTGTACTCGGACATCAAGTCATAGTCACGGAAAGAGAAATTTTTGAGAAAATTTCGTGCTGCTGGAGGGTCAAACTGCAGTAATCGTTTAAAGACTGGAAAATCGTCCTCGTGACATAGGCTAACTCAATTTTTATACACGTAAAGTCAAAAGATTGAGGCAGAAGTGAGGTGAGTATCTGGGCACCCAATGATAGGTAGAAATGAAGAAGTAGACGCCGCAGCACTCGCGCTACAGTCCTCTCGTCAACGAGAAACAAAAAAAGGACACAAAATCCTACTATAGATGTGCCTTCTGATACATCAAAGGTGGCAAAACCTGGTAAATAGATAGAGATTAGCAGCTTTCCCGAAATATATCGCAACCTCGACTTATAAATAGGCTGACAAAAGGTGCTCGAGCTGGCAATAATTCAAAACGTACATTATCACCTCCTAGATGCTAGATCTGAAAATAAAGACTACGTGGCTTATAACCGTCTGTCAGAAGCATCATGTAGACATCGGGACGAAAATTAGGACTCAGGTATGGAACGATAGGCTAAAAATACTATGCTTTATGATATAAGAGACAGATGCATAATGATTAGGCCAAAGTAGAACCAGAAAATACTATGATTTTGTGTATCTCCACAAACATAAACAACGCAAGGAGCAACCTTCTCCAAAATTTGCTATGTCAACAATTTATGTGTCTTTAGTGATGACAAAATTTTAGTTATTTTTTGGATATTAAAAATTATAAAATCATGTAAAAAGATTTACGATGATATTATGGAGGCTAATAAGACTTGCATATCCCAGAATCGATTTCTTCACACGCTCAAATGGGTGTTAAAGATATGCTGGATCGCGGAACGCTCTAGGATTGAAGTAAAATGAGCTGGCAAACTTTAAAGCAGAGAGAAGAGCCTCAATACCTCTTCAAGAAGACCAGCCCATACACTCTCTTGCTTCACTGAGAAAATAGTACGCAACATGTACACAGGAAACTAAACAAGAAAGTTGGGAGATCAATAAACCTACTTCTTACATCCAGATTGAGATCATAATTTATCTCAATTTCAAAGGAGGCATTCACTGGCTAGAAAAGCCCTGGATTATATCATATCGTTCAGACTGGGGCACGGGGTGATCGCCTCGTACTGATCCATTTTTCGGCCGCACTGATATCAATTTACGATATTAGTGCGAGCCTGTAATATCTTGCTTAAACTACCTTTTTTTTGTAGAATCCTACGCCATGGAAACAATCGTCCAGTCGGGTATATCAATCTTGTAAAACACATTTAACTTGAAAAAGCAGAAGGAGTGAATAATTCAACAAGATAGCCGAAAAAGAAAACCATGCATCCTATCGAACTCTACCACGTATTTATTCCTACAATAAGCTGTAAGTTGCAAATTCTGGAATAGGTTCGTAGGACCGGGATCCGGCTGGCCGATCAACAAACGCAAGGCTGAGATCCCTTCATACACAAATACTGGTTAAATGATTCTTTCATGCATTTATACTTGCAACTTAAACAACCCTCACAGATTCAGATTACGTAATTGAAAATTAAAAATATCAGTTTAATTGCAATGAGTCAAGAATTCAGACTTGATGACATATGGACAAATAAAGTTTCGATATCAACATCTAGCAGAGCGTTATAATAGTTAGTTTATACTTAATATTTTACTCACAATCTAGCCAAGGCCTACTGGCCCAATGGCAAGGCGTTTGACTTCGAATCAAAAGATTACAGGTTCGACCCCTGTGTAGGTCACAATTTTGAAGATTGGGCACTAGAATTTTGTACTTGAATATTTAGTTGGTCAATACAAATGTCAATGTATTCAGGTATGTTCGAGGGCCAGATTCTAAGAAAACGTCCTTGACAGATGTGGATCAAATTAGAGAAATTCGAGGTAAGACAAAATATCACTGTTTGTTTTAATTTTTCATAAAGCAAGTTAAATGGCGAACGACATTTTCGTACGTACTAGTGAATCCCCGGAACCCACGTTCTCGTATCACGCCTATGGGGTCTAAGGGATTAGGCTGAAATTTTAATCATTCAAACAAAATCTAGTGCTCATTACTCATATTTCAGGTCAAAGATTGGTCTGTATTTTTCTCTTTCTACATAATTTCAAGTTTCTTCTGCCATGTTTCCCAATATTTATTTTCAGGGATAAGCGAGAAAAACATGTCTGACCTGCGGACAAAGATGGAACTCTTCCTATATTTTTTTTCGCGATAACGGTGTGAACGCTTAGTATCTCTCATAACCTTGGATAATTAAGAAGAATAACATTTTAGATCAAAGTGAAAACAAAATCTAGGTATATCGATTTCTTCGATGAGGTTTCGTCATTACCGGCTCAACTACTTTTTTTTTTAAGAAAGCCCCGGACTAAACGATCACAGCCTATTTCTTATTCAAAAGAGTGATTGAGTACTTTCTCCAATTTGCACACGACTGCTGGTTCCATGAATCGTGCACTATTCACCTTATAATTTACAGTGTTACGTATACCCGAAAGGAGGTTAAATAAACCAAAACAATACAAGGCTCCGGGTTTGGTTTTTAGTTGGAAGGGGATTCTATGAAAAAAGAGGTGGAACGTGTAGTTGGGACCTGGGAGAGAGGAGAGAATCGATTTCATGGGCTGGTCACACGGCTAAATATTTTTTAAAGGGAGAGAGTTTCGAAGTTTGACGTATTCGTTAGCATCATGATTACGATTCACATAGTGTTTTTAGCACTGTCTAAAAAAAGAAATTCAGGTTGCGATGGATGGTGTTGTGGTTCACTTGTTGGCCTTGCATTCTCAATAGAACCTGGATAGTGGGAGTATCTTACCATCATAAAGATTAAAAAAATAACACATCTTAGATCACATATTGCACGGTAACTATGTGCATGATGATCAAGGCATGCTAAGGTGGCCAAGGGGAGGTTTTGTAGATTTTTCTATTCAATCGAATATTCACAATTGAGCTTTGCGTGCAAGGCTAGCCTTAATATTATTAGTGATCTCAGCAATAGCTATCCTTCGTATGAGTGGTCTATCCAAATATCTATCTGCTCTAGCTCTGTCATCTTGTCTCACGCTCTGGGAGAACTGGACTAGGCCTGAGACGTTCAAATCCTTAAGATTAAAAAAATTCACAAACGCTCTTCTCCTCGAATCTTTCTTCCCATGGAAGACATCTGAAATTAGGATTCTCTCTTTATGCCTCATATCATCTCACCGGTTAAGCCAGCGCACATCCGAAAGCAGCCCGCCTTATCCTTCCTCTTCCGAACTATTAATCCATAACCTAAATCCTCTTCCCAGGTCCTTGTACATAGCATAAGGAGCCAGAGAAACGATAACACGGAGCCATGTGGTCTCTAGGACTTTTCTCGTAACAATTCAGATTTAGTCTGATCCGGTCAAAAGATCGAGAGAAATTAGAAAAAGTCTGAGGTGGGAGCTCGTCTGGAGCGTTTGATCCAGATGTGACTTGTCTTTGCTATATTAACTACATATGACATGCAGAGCGATTACACCGATACCACATCATAGTGAAGGTTTTATCAATTACAGCTTTAAGAAGACTTGGGATTGTGGAAATTCTTCTTTAAAAGGTCAATTGCCAAAAAAAAGGAAACTACACGTTTCAGGTAGTGGATTCCTGTTGGTTCTATTTACACTTTTTTCTTCCGTGCGTCCGTATTTCATTGCTAGGCCAGCCAGTATCCTTTCTTACCTTAAATGATGGCGATTACAAAATTTCGGGTTTTTATTTTCCAATACAAATAAGAAAACATGGACTATTCAGGTACTATCGTCGAAAGTAGCTTCAATGATGTATTTTTTTATACTGGACTCTCTGACAAAATATAATACTGCAAATCACAGGCAGACCCCGAAATTTGGAAAGCAGCAAACTTATTCACTGACGATAAAACGGGCAGAAAACTCATGAATCTTCGAAAAAAACATTCCCATATTCACAATAACCTTAGCAGAGCCCAAAGTAGCATCGCAATTCAGATTAGAAGCGAGCATACTGGACTCAATGCTTATCCGTACCCAAGAAAAGTCCCCAGAGCAGATAATCCGCAATGTCAGTGTGGATTCCCGTCACAAAACCTCAAGCTTATGGTCTTAACGTGTCTTCAATGGGCAAATGAAAGAGGGGAAATACTGCGATTAGCAAAAGAACAGTCTTTTGAAGCCATGATAAACAGCCCAGAAGATGTGGCTAGAATCACTCAGTGGATCACATCCAATGGCTGGTTTGAACAATTTCGACGAGTAGGGGAAGTCGAGGCAGTATTGAAAGAAAATATGTAGCGAGCAGGTAAGGGGTAAGACAGAATTCACACTGGATGTACAGTGTAAACGTACCTCCTAAAAGAAAACTTAAAACTTAATAGAAATTTGATAGATAGGATCAGGGGGGTTTTACCAATTGTGTTTCCTCCTGTGTGAATATTATAGCTTTAGTCACCTGCATGGACCTTTTGGGTGCCTGATCGGGTTAAATGANNGGTGCCTGATCGGGTTAAATGAAATCAAATCAAATACTGAAAAAATGATTTTCTTGGACGAATAGTTTGTGCGATTAGTCATCCAGCTCCGATATTTATTTCCTTAACCGTCTCTTAAAGCTATAGCCCATCTCTTCTGTCGCTCCTCTCTAGCTCTCTTGCGCCGAGGTCCCCATCGTGATTCAATATACTCCCACTTTGCTTTCATTTCAGCCTTACGCGCGGTTGGATCTCCTCCGGCATGCCGCAAGCAGACGCTTATGAATTCTGATGAGCAGTTGAACTTTCTTGCTAGCTTCTTGTTCGTCCAGGCGTTAGGGTCTTCATTATTTAGACGCTGTATTTCAGCAATATCTGCTTCGTTTAAATGTCCTCGAGGAATATCTACTTCCCTTGGTCGCATTGGTGGAGGTAGCTTCACTTGAGAGAGGCCGAGGCGTTTTGCGGTTGCTGCGAGTAGATTTATTCGCTTGTCATTCGGAGGCAGAAATTTGAGCGGCGTATGAAAGACTGAAGGGGCGGATGCTGGCGGATTGAAAATTATGTGGTTTTGTTGAGGGGAGTCACTTGTAAGGAGAAATGACGAGTCTGGTTTAACATTGAGACGGGATTTGTTTCGCTGGTAGCTGGATTCAAAACGACGTGAAGTAAAGTTGAGAGAAAAAAGATACTTAGGGGGACGTGATAATCTAAATATGAGTCTTGTTGCCTCCATTGCGATGTGTGAGTTGTAGAAGCGACCTCAAGCCTAATTCAAATCACCCCTATGACGGAACGAGATTTTTTCCCCATTTCACATTCTCGATTAGTACTTAGCGCGCGGCAAGACTATCTTCCGATTTCGACTCTGTCACTTAAACCGCGTTGCGCTCGGAAACCTAATTTCTTTCTACGTGTAGAGGAAGATCCCAATACTACCATAACTGCAGATGTTTCAACAAGATCTCTCCCAAAATCAAAAATTTCACCAAATCATCTCGACCTCTGCGATCCAAAGTATCCCACCTATCTTTCTCCTCAACTGTGCACTCCAAAAAACTATGTCATTCACCACTCTCACAAACCAAAACTCACTCTATAAATTGAAATATTCATGAAGAGTTGCACGTATTAAAAAACCTGGGTATTCGCTCGGTATTGATCTCAAATTATGATATCACCAAGCGCTTGGGTATAAGGCACATTTTTGAGCTCGGAAAGCGATTTTTTTTTCACTCGACTCCCTGCTAACGAGCGATATTGTATTACAATCTAGGGATTAGGCAACCAGAATGACGGAACTAAACAGAGGAAACCACGGGAATAACAGATCAAGAAATAGTGTCATTCCGGCCCATTACACAAGTCATGAGACGTAAAAGATGAATGCATTAAGTTATGCTCAGATTTCTGGAATAAATGATATGGAAGAATATTGCTTGATCCTATTTTACCTACTCACTCTAGTCCGAAATCGTTGACATTTCTGTGGCCAATATCGCGGTCGAGCTACCAAGTTAAAACTAGTCCCATCAAAACTTCAATGGATTGAACCTTCGTTAGGAGTAGATTATTCTTTTCTTTTTCAGAAAGCTACTCTTTTTGAAGTAACACAGTTGGTGTGTATAATATGACTTCTATATCTAAGTTGTATTCTAGACATTTGCTCAACTTTCTCATATTCAAAGAGCACAATCTCTCATCCAATAAGAATGCAAATAGTTGTAACTTTAATTATACTCTGATCCAGAATCTGGTCTTTAAGAGGTGCTGAGAATTTCTGTTTTAATTCACATTGGACAACTTTTAGTTTACTGCTCTGCCTGGATATTTTTGAACAACCCGCGATATTTTCCTCAAGAAATATCACAATATACATAGATAATGCAACAGTAAGGCGTCCAATTGCTAGTGTGAAATTTAAGTGACGAGTACCCTAAAACAAGAGGTCCAAGACAGCGTAGGCATACTCTCGTGTAAAGTAGTTAACTTTTGATCTATTTTGATAAATGGCATCACAAAAAGAGATCACTATACACAAAGAGCAGTCAAGTTGATGATATTAGAAGCCAATTTTTAGCCAAGCCAGACTCTAAACAAACCAGTCCAGGTTCAGTAATAGCAGGTGACATTCTTTTAGGACAATTTTTCTTCTGAGGAGCGTCAAACATTTAATTACCCAATTACTTGAGAAAATGGAATGAGATAGCTCTCTACAATGAATTATTCATGGTCAAAGGCATTTATTAGTATGTGGTTGCGATATGAGACCAGGGGTTTCCATCCCCCAAAAGACTGTAATTTTTTTTTCTTGGGTCAGATATCCAAATTCGTTTCTGTCGATACAAACTGTGAAAAAGTAGAACAATACATATTAATGGTTGTCCAACTGCAGGAATAATTATCTCGTTGTAGTTATATTGAAGTTAAATAAATAAATAAAAATTATCTTTTAACCTGATTTGGCACATTTTGGCCCATGCAGGTGTTTTGCGGAAGATACGTACTCTGATGTAGAATGCCTCATTTTGATGTTTGGAACACTCATTCTTGGATTCCATTCGCATATACCAATTGAGGAGTACGCCTAACGGACAAGCAACCTCTACCG
>MCBS01024344.1:0-10637 GCA_003611235.1 Golovinomyces cichoracearum
GGGCCAAATAACATTTCCCTATTATAAATCATCTTAATTCAAGGGTATGAGTGTCTTCAAGGAATTCATTCGGTAAAGGATAAGAGCCCAACTGTGGGTCGAATGGATCAGTGATAAGCTGCCCGGGTCACTTGAACACCGGCCCCACTTGAGCCGGCATGACCGCTGGTTCGAATCCAGCAGACCAGTCTTCCCTCTCACAGAACGAGTGCGTATCTGATTAAGCATATGTGGAGAGACAGAAGTTCATCTCAGTTTTCCCTTTGGCAGATATTCACGGATAAGGTTGGGGTGCAAGTCCTCGCTTACTTAGGTAGTGGCGTTAGGGAATGCAATCCATCGTACGAGTGCTCAATTCAATATCGATGTGTTCAAATTCTGTGATCTTGTCCCATGCTCCATGAGCGCTAGGCCAGGCCCGAGACGTTAAAATCCCAAAAATCCCGAAAAGAGCCCAACTTTTTTAATAAAAATTGAAATGCAACCTTCTTTATTAACGAAGAAACATTTCGTGACCTGATTAAATCTGAACCGACTACCCATCCACTCTCCGATATTGCTTGAGATGCCCGGTTCCAGCCGTTGGGAAATCAGATTGATAGAAAAACCCGCCCATACATAGACTTAAGCGTAGGCATGCATGGAAAAACAGGCTCGTTGTCTTACCGCGGTCTTAGTGCAATCACTCGCTTGATAATGTATTTGGGGGATCGCCAAAACGAATAACACCTTTGTCAAAATTGAGTCGTACATAACTTACTCAACATGAAGGAATTCTTTCTTTTTCAATTTTACCATCAATGAGATCCGAGTCCAATCAAAATTCAATTTGCTCGATATTATGGCCCAATTCAATCGTAATTTTCTTCTACGATCTATCAACAACTATTCATGATTCTCTCTGGATCATTTCTGTCGTTACGGGCTCATTTTAATAAGAATGTCTCGAAAGAAGGAAGTAAGGCATAGAGTGGCTAGCTTAGCTGGTATAGTTGGATAATCCACTTTCGGACTTTAGCCCCTAAAAGAGAAATGCAGAGAGATGAGGAACAAGAGACATTCCAAATGCCGAACTGGAAGGATTGTTTCACAAAATCAAAAGGACTTCAACTATTATGGTTTTTATAATGATATTGAGATTGTTATGTGTACCAAGGCTCCTCGTTCAGAAAGTGCAGTTAATCCTGTAAAAACTGCCGTGGTTTATGTCCTGGTCTAAGTTTTTCAAGAAACTCTACGCATCATAGTCACGTAACTTCCTTGAGAGTTGTGGCGCATTTAAAAAAACTTTTTGAAGAGGACAAGATACAAGATTTTAAGAGCCTCCGCCGATAGTCCGGGGGGGTTTCGAGATTTTCTTTTTGGTGATAAACACGAGAAATTGGGAGAACCTCGCTTGATTGATGTCAGTAAACTCAATTCCAAATCATGTGTAGCGGAAATCAAAGTAGGATAATCACTGGAACACCAGCTATACCCGCCTCGTTCTAATAGAGCAGTGGGCTTGTGTCTAGGACGAAAAGACTGTCATCATCAAGCAGATTAAGCAAACTTGCCAACTAGTAATCAAAATCAAGTCCACTACTCCATTCAGGGTAAAAGCTACATAGATCAGGGGTTGGTTGGTTTTCAGTCATCAACCCAAATACTTACCTGCCGATTTGACACTTCTATATGGCAAAGCGGACGAGACTGTCAAGCCTTCTTGTCCTTTGGTCGTATATGATAGTGTGATGATTAGAAAATCCTCTACTATCATAAATGCCACTCGATGATGCACTCTCCAATCCTTCCTGAGCTTGATTTTCGATGAAAATGAACGTCTTTTTGGCTCTCCCAGCGCTTATTTTTCAATGAGAAGCTAAGTGAGGCACAATACTAAGCATATTTCTCGACTCTCTACTCTAAACACACTAAAGAACTGTTATGATTATGAACGCTTGAGGACAGAATAATACCTTTGATATATCACTGATTATTTCAGAGAAGAGAGTAGAAGATCTGGGGAGATGGTACGAGGTGATAGTATGAGATTACAAACAATCTCAAATGGTAATAAATCAACGAGTCTTCTTTCATTAATATTGAAATAATTCCAAGACCTCTAAATTAACTCATAAATCTTTAAGAAGTGGAAAAGGACCTCTCTATATATACATTTCCTCATATATAGAATACCTACATTCGAATTTATTCCGTTCCAACGCATAATTGCTGCAGCAGAGACCTATGCTCATTGTAGTAGTGTCTCTATCTTGCATTTACACCCCTGTATGATATTAGGATCATAATAAATATTTCTTACTCAGTCGCCCGAACAATAAAGGTGAATAATACCTGCAGGAAGTTCCAGGACACAGTCGACTGTTGTTTAGTAATTGAAGTGTCAGGCGATCTGGGCAAAAACGTCACTGGTTGAGATATTATGAGATTGTATGTGTGTATGTACGATATCTTACCGTCTCAGCCTTAGCTAGCGTCTATATGACATAACACGTATGGAAAACACCTAGGAAACTAATTCATCCAATCTGCAATAGAGCCTCCTTGGTGCTAGATTTATCCTGAAAATCCATCCGGACGTTATTTACATAGGTTAAGATGGTAGGAACGCTCTCGCCATAGCTCAACGGTCTGGGACTTATAGAAAAGACCACATGAAGACAAAACCTCAGGTCTCCTCCCTTGTTCTAATAAAACGAGTAGCTGCAATCTGCCTTCAAAAAAGCTACATAGGAATCCAATCTACCATTCCCAGAAACTCACACTGGCATCTGACCATTTGATCTAAGGACATATCTACACCGGAAATTTGGTAATTTTTGAGAATCAGCACTCTTCGCTCTACATCCAATGGGAAGATCCTGATTGGTTTCGTCAAGAGTGTTCCAGGGGTGATGCTGTGAGAGAAATAAAATCGAGACTCGCAGAGAGGAATGAGGATCCTAAAAGGTAGGATATCTTTCGACTTAGCTCCTTTCTAACAATATAAATCGTTCTTAGGCGCCACTATATCGAGATGCAGAGTAGGACTTGATGCTCGTTATGAGATATCAGTTGAAGTGAAGAATCGAGAAGTAGCGCTGAATATTATTTATCCAATGAATAAGAACTACAAATAGAAATTGTAGCTTTATCCATCTTTTGTCTGGGATTTTTTATCAAGTAGTCTGAAGAAAACTGGCGGATACCGTTGTTGAATCCCTGCATTTTATCCTCGTCTGGATTATCGGTCTTTCACCATGACTGCTTGTTTGTATAGACCAGCTAGCTCTACTTCTACATACCGCGGAATCTAGAGACAAGAGAAAAATTCATGAAGTATAGCACGAATATAACGGGAGATTCTTGTATTGTCTTGCTTGTCAAGAGGAACTGTCTTTCTTGAGACGGTGGTGATGGAACTGTAGCGCATTTGAAGAGGCTATAACCAATCATATTTTATTCATCTGCATTTGGATGCTGATTTATGATTTACGGACGACTCATTGTCACAGTTCAAGAAGGAAAGCAATGAAAACTTACTTTTTGAAGGTAAATTCATAATCTAACTAGTCGTTACACTCATTACGCTAATGTTCATGATTCTATGTCATATATCATCCTAGAAGAGTATTCGAAGTGGCAATACATAGAATTTTTATGACAATGTGAAGCATTGTACCTCAAATAATGGAGGAAGAAGGTATCTTATTGAGCTTGGGAACACAGCTCAGATATTCAATAGAATCATAATTATCGATAAAATATTATTACAGGCCAATCGGATGACAGGGCGTTTCACAAAAAGATAGAGAGGATCTAAAGTAACATATGGCTAGATATGTAAAAAAAAAAGGTCGACCACTTTCAGCACAAAATGTCCCGCCAAAGGCACATAAATTAGAATTTATATATCAGGGTGATTCTTGACGAATCACTTAATTGATCAATTAATTGAACATGGTCCGTCTCTGGAAAGTTTGAATGGTCTATCGAGCCAGTTACGGCACAGTTTCTTGATCCAAAAATTTGCAGAAAGAAATTTCGAATAGTAATAAAAAAATGCCAGAAGTAGAGATTTAGCTTTTTAAAACGCTGAATGATAGATTGAAAGAAGCTGAAGAGAAAGTTTTAATGGGGCTCTACCTTTGGTATCCTCTCCTTGCCTCATCAGTGCTGTCAATCCATCAAGAATAAGGCATTGTTTCCAAAATAAACCAAGTATATATATATATATATTGGAATAACGAGGACTGACGAAATTATTCGGTGGAAAAAAGCTGCCCAATCTTGGTCACGCTGAAGCACATGTTAAGAGAGATGGGTATCTACATTCTGTTTGCACAGGAATCGGATTTGCAAGTAACGCTAGTGATTCATTCATATTGGGCCGAGTTTTCTCAGTTGTCATTGCAACCCAGCGGGGAATCTCGTCGACGATGTTTCGTGCTCCTGTGTTGGCATGTGCAATTATGTTGTTGTAGTGATGGGAGCGTCAACGACTATTTAAGCAGGTACTCGCTCTCTTCTCTATCTGTTTTCTTCAGATCTTTTCATCGTTAAGGCCGATTATTATTTTTTTTCCGAAAAATCCACAATCCCGCCTTCTTCATTCACCATTATTTTTGAGAATATTTAAACCACTCCCACCATTATCATGTTTCAACTTACGAGGAATCTATTGATGCTCTGCTTCACTATCCTATACCGGTTGGTGATATTTGTCGCTCACGGGTACCCCATCTGGGCTCCGACTGTTCCTGAAAAGACTAATCTACCCATCCACCGTGAACGCTCTCGATGCCAGGTGAGATTTCCTACCCCTCGACAAGCTGACACGACTTTCCAGATGCATCAGCCAGGTCATCTAAATTTGAAAAATATTCCACTGGGTGACCTGACTAACAATTCGACTTGCTCTTCTCAGCAGTCTCGTCTATCGTACTCGTCTTCTCCCTCAAGTCGTCTTCCTCGGCCAGTCTCAGAGACACCCTCATCAGCACTCCATCAGATAAAGCTACCTATTACTCACAGGCCGCGCCATGGTCGAATGAACCACATGGGTCATTGTGCTCGCTGTCACAGACCATAGTGGTGCTAATTTAATCAAGTTCCCGCCGCTGTGAGAGAATTCCATGTTTTTGCTCATCCAACTCTACTTTAATTGAATCAAGAAGACTTATTTTTAATGCCAGATCAGGCTAGGGTACAAATTACTTATGACCGCCAGCATAAAAACCTACAGTTTTGTGGGATAGAGACAGTACTGGTGGAAATATAATTATTTCGGTTATGAGTGTACAGGGTGAAATCGATATCGAAAAGTTAATATCATACCTTCATATACTATTGCCCGTATACCGATTGTGAGTGCTCATTTTACTGAAAGTGAATTTTGAACTGATTGCTTATAGCGAGCTAGAGATTAATAATTGATATTAAATCAATTTACTTGCAGACCATCTCTTTGGTACCCTTGGCCTAGCTTATACCGCAATTTCGTTGTGATGGAGGAATTTTACCATGAACTTGGAGATTATTTAGTTGGGTACAAATGAGGCAGATACAGTCACGAAAAAAAGGGCTGGATAAGGGCCGTTTAAGCTACTAATATTATTTATCATTAAAAATAAATCGGGGGTTTAAGAATATAATCTTGAGTTAGAGTTGATTGTATGACATATTAAATGTGATAAGAACCCATCTGTACAAACATCTTGATACTCAATTAGACAAGATGATTTCGTGGTTTTAGTTATTAAAAAGAATACAAATTGATAAAAGGGAGGATAGGGCGTACTAGGTATAACGTGTCCAAGGACAACTGGCCTTACTCGTTTGCTGAGCCACAAATTAATGTAACTTTTTCTGTAAAGCTTTGATCAAAGTATAGAGCTCCATTGAATAACTGCAATAGATAGTTATCTCATTTTCTATAAAATCTTTTTTTACTCCTAATTGTCTGTCTTATTGACTGTATCTTGTCGCGTCGTGTTATCTCGTTGATTCCAATTAAGGCGTAAGATACAAGTCCCAGCTTGTTATGGAGGGGATGTATCAAAATTCTTACGGAGATTTAAACTTTAATTATTTCTAGGCTCTTTAGTGTATTTAGGTCTTACTTTTTGAGAGAGAAATTGACCCCTTAGAGACTGTCGTGGCCTACATCCTGGTGTCGCAGCAACTAAGCTGTTCTAGACTGAAGTCCTTTTTATATATATGATATGTAGAAGAAAAAGATATTGTTGAGTCTTCTGGGAATAAGTACATATTTATATTTAAGTGAAAATTCGTTGAGTCGCGTTTCTATGCATTTTAACCAAGTACCCCCTTTCCATTCTTCTGATCGGGTCTCATCCTACGTCATATTGCTCTAGCTGTGCACTTCATTCCATGACGTCAATTCTCGCCTAGCATTACATCATGTGGGCCATAAAGGTGCCACGGAGTCATGTGACTCTAAAACTTAGCTTGTGAATTATCTCATTGCTTCCTTATATGTCCTTGGGATGTTTTCGCGTCCTACGCCCCTTGGGAGGTATTTAGGTAGCTTTCTGAAGATAGTTTATCCGTGGAAGTTAAATTTATCAAATCAAATCAAACCCTTGGGATGTTTATGCCCTCGATTTTTCTAAGCTCGAGGCGCAGAGTCTTCGTCACAATCTGGCATTCGACCAAAAAAGAAAAAGCGCGTAGAATCTTTCAAATATTCTCTCCCGACCTATTTTTTTCCGTATACCAGAGGTTGCGTCATTGCCACAAGTGTGTATTCAGGTTTATCTTCTCCAAAACTGCATCGTTGATCATTTTAGAGGACCAACATCTTTGAACACATGTTGGTGATACTCCTTCAGCCCACGCAACTCGAGTCCATTGGGTAGCCCTGAGCAGTGTGACCGTCTTGTTTGAATCTTTGCCGGCCTCGTATTGACGCAGCATATAATGGACCCAGAGTTTTCGATATCGCAGCTTAAATGTTGCAATTATACCCTGGTCCATCGGCTGCCAGCTAGAAGTAATATTCGGAGTTAGCTACTTAACTCGTACGTAGGGAAGACCTTGCTTTCCGCCGACTAATTGTACCCCCAGTTCATGGCCGGAGAAGTTTTCCAATAGCAATAAGACCTTCCTACCTTGCGACCGCATCTTGTTATCCAGCCGTAATAGATACTCTTGCACGATAAGGCCCGTCATCCACTTCGATTTGTTCCACCGATATTCGACTCGTAGAAGCCTGCGATTGATATTCTTGATGCACCGTGGGTTTTTAGATTTGCCAATTATCAAACGTTCAAGCTTCTCCGACCCGTCTCCATTACACGTCAAAGCCAGCGAAACAAGATCCTTGCTCTTCTTTCCCCCGCAACCTGCCTTCGTTGCGAGTGTGCGGTCGGGTGTCAGCTTCCAGAACAGGCTGGTTTCATCCATATTAAGCGTGTTGTAAGGGCCGTACTGGAAGGCGAGCGAGCGTATGATGTCCATTTGAGATATAGTATTCAAGTTATCGGTTTCTGCTGAGGCTGCTTCGCCATGTTGAACAAATTCCCTGATTTTGTATCGGTGCTTAGATCCTTCTAGCCATCTATTCGAGAATTTGGGTTTTGGCTGGTCTTCGAATTCCGGAAGGCTGTCCCATAGCTTACTAGCTTGGTTCTTCAAGATGTCTCCAGTAATGACTGCTTTGTTCTTCTGCATGCGCTGCTGCCATTCAAACAAAGCCCCTTCGAGGTCGGGCCAGTCTCCCGCCGACTGCCTGTTCACCTCTAGAAGACATTTTTCCTTCTTTGTATCAAGGGAATCAAGGTGATCGTATGAGCTGGAGAGGATCTTTGAGACTTACGATTGGTTGAGGGTATGAATATACCGGCTCTTGAACCAGGCAATGAGCTCGTTTTGGTGTCCGGGGTGCTCTCTTTTCCACTTTCGCAGAGCCTGGTGCTGGGCATCAGTGACTGCCTTACGCTTCCTGCCAGCTGTAGCTAGCTTCATATTCTTGTAATCGACTCTAATATCAAGGATAGGGACTTCACTATTATAAGAATATTCTTAGGATCGAGGTTATTCTTGCGTCCCCGCCAAATTCGCTTGGTTCTTATCGGTCTATTCTTATTGGTCAGGTATTATTATCAACAGGATTCTTATAGCGAGGCTTTACTGTACCTTCATGAATAACAAACTATAAAGAAATGAAAAACACAATTTCGGGGTCCGGTGACCTACGCATCGTCCATACCTCCGGTCTCAACCAACTAGAGATCTCTTTCCTCCACTCAACCTTGACCTGCGCCAACTCCCGCCTTACAGAACGAAGTTAATTTCATACCCCTCCATCCATCGAGGAAGAAGTGGCGCGTCATATTTTTAAAGTATCGGCAGCACTACCTGTGCCCAAGTCTTGACGCCCACCAAATGCCCAAAATCAAGGAGCCCTCCCCAACAACGTCAGACCAAATACACCCATCGAAAACCTCTTCTTTTACCCTTTCCACGCCTCATACCCGTCATTCCTTCCATTGAAAGCCTCATTAGAACAGCGGACCCTCACAAGCCGAACTCCTAGCTTTGTGGATACGGCTTAATTCCTCCGTAGGGTTATGTATAACATAGTAAATTTGTAGAGGCGTATTGCCAGAAATTTCTGAGTTAAGCTCCCGATTGCAATTTGAGCAGACACTTTATCAGTTATTGAGGTACTAAAGTTCGTGGTGAGATCGAGTTGGAGGCCTTGAGTGAGAATGATAGGAACGACATTTTAAAAGGTCATTGACATTGAATTTATTTGTGTTTGCTTTTGACTTTGCCTCGGATGCAACTCTTCATGGCTATCCCAGATATGCAAAACATTCTGAGCATTTTCACCAGCACTACGTAGAGGTAAAGAATTCGTCTCTGCCCGCCGAACATATTAAGAGTTACTTGTTAAAGTAATTTACAAATCGCACAGATAGCTAGCTGATTTCACAAATAAAATATATCCCCTAAACTCATTCAAACCGTGATAAGTGCGAGAAATATATAAGCAGCAAGATTTAATTACATCAATTACAATTACAATGATTAGCAGTAGACGGCAAAGGTTGAAGGCGAGAAATTGATTTAACCTAGCTATGCCTAACGATGCGATGTGGATTTACATTGTAACCTCTCAATGTCCTGAATAACTTCATCTATTTCTCTCTGCAACTCTGCATAATTTTCAGCGATACTTCGCATGACTTTGGTTGTGCTAGACTCTGGGTTCCCTAAGCCGTAGCCCCGTAGAGATCTTTCAGCATCCATCTTCCTCTCCTCTAAATTTTCTATACCCTTGCGAATCGATCTCAAGTAATTTTCTAATGCATGATTCACTGCCTCAGTATAGAATATCTTTTCTCCCCTGAGAAACTTTTCTTTCGCTTCGAGTTCCAGTTTTTGAGCAGCTAGGCACAAATACTCACTCCTAGCTTTCATTTCAAGCGCCATAGATCCATGAACGATTTTCTCCAAATGCAGTATGACTAAATTCGATGCTAGATTGTAAAGTGATAAAAGAATTTTAACTTTTCTTACTAAATCTAATCGTTGCAAGTCGAGTTTATTTTTTTTGTCTTCGATATCAACCTGTCGAGCTTTAATTCGAGGGACCAGGCTATGAATTGATTGTTGTGTATTTAGAGCGTCATCATTGGGGTTTTCGATACGACAGAGGGCCAGTGCTTGCGATTGGAAATGGGTGGATAGTAGACTGCCGATTTTAGGAGCCAGATTGGTGATTGAGGACCATTGTGATGTGTTTTTCAAAAGTTCCGTGTCATAAGAGAATTTTTTACTTCTCGAGCAGGTAGCTAAGCGATCAGAGAGCAGAATTGTAGCTTCTATGAGCTCTGGGGGAAGTTGTTTACTCGGTGACGATGTTCTCTCAGTTACATTCGAGCTTGTCGTCTTAATGGTCGATAGATCAAGTTTACATGGCGCTGTTCTCAGTAAATAGGTTTTTGAGGCGCAGAACTGACTGGCCAACAACGCCTATATTTCAACTCTCTCCCTTAGCAGATGCCCATGTTGTTTGAGAAATATGAAATTTAAAGAGGGAGTCATGTTTTACGTTGGTAACCTCTTTTCGCTCTTTTCGCCGCGGATGGGCTCGGGTAGTGCCATCAGCATTAAGGATGTTTTCAGTTAAAACTTTGTGAAGAGATGCAAAGTTCGGATTTTCCTGTAGCACTTCATCTTCAATTGGAGGGAACATTATGCAGAAGTGTATATTAAGTCGTATCAAATTTAGGAGCACTTCATATTCTCGGAGGCCATGTAAGACTTTCGAACTGTTGTAAAATTTTGCATATATAAGGAATCACAAAAACACTACCCCGTCACGAGCAGGATTTGAACCTACGCGGCCGAAGCCATTAGGTGTACTCTGGATACTTAGTCCATTCAAGTCTAACCCATTAACCACTCTGGCATCGTGACTGTCGGAAAGTGAGGAACAATTTAACTTATATACCGTAGTAAGCAGTAGCAATAATTTTCAGATCGCCTTCCAATATTAATAATAATAATAAAAATAATAAAAATAATAACCCGCAGTCTCAAAAGCAAATCTTTGAAGCTAATCACAGGTGCATATAACTCGACCAGCGGCAGAGTGCTCGAACACGAGACCTCGACTCTCC
>MCBS01024345.1:0-10644 GCA_003611235.1 Golovinomyces cichoracearum
AACTTCCTGACATAGAGACTGATCTTGGTTTTCAAGTTTGTCATAATCATTTATGATAGGATCAACCAGCTTTAGTACTTGACGAAAATCTGCTGCAAACATCTCCTGATCAGACCCTTCTGAGTTAGGTTGGGAAAATAATTCAAGGTCAATTTCCAATTTATCCGTTCTCCTTATATCAAAGGATATAATGTATCCGAGAATTCTTGATGCCAGGTACATGTGTTTACAGACTGAAGAATTTTTTGACATGTATTCACAAGTACAACTTGAAATTAGANNGTTTAGAGATATTGTGTACTTTTATATTTTCATTTGTGAATGATTTCACAAATATTTCTTCTCTTGGCTCATCACACCCTTCTGTTTCATGTCTTTGAGTGACAAGAGTCATTACGGGTAAGTTCGAGTCGATTAATTTTGCTATCACGAGAAGTTTTATTAATGTAGTTCGTGGCACACTTGAACGGTTAAGCAGAAGTCTTACACTAACTGTAAATAATAATATTTTATTGTTAGATCCTAATGAGTAATTAGTTCTAGGGGTTGATGGAACGTGATGTAGGGGATTTTTTTGAGATAGAAGGGCAGCATAAAATTGAGGTTGTACTTAGAGTATCGAGCAATGAAGATTTTGATAATATTGTCCTCAGTGGAAATTCGCTTTTTGAAGATATATCTGTTAAGCGGTATTATCCACAAGCATAAATAATACATAAATGTAACGCATAAGACTATGCAGAGCATAAAATAAGCGAGGCTTGCGACAATAAGCCCGCCCCAACCTTAACGGTTGATATTCGACCGAACAAATAAATCGAAATAAACTTTTGTCTACCATCCTATGCTCAATCAGATGTGCGCTTATTCTGTGGGAAGGTAGAAGTGCATGGTAAAATCGAACCAGCGGTCCTCTCGTATTAAGTGAGGCAGGTGCTCAAGGGGACCAGACTCTACTCGGAAGACCAGCCCGAAAAGCCTGCCACTAAAGCCATCCGACCCGGCACCCGAGATATGTTTGTTTGCTAATATTTTATCGTGTCGGACTCAGATGGCGTCTGACATGACACGTATGGAGAAAATCAGAGTAAATAGTTTTTCAATCCATATCAGTGCTCCCTCGATGCCAGACTTCTTCTAATGCGCCATCTAGGCACCAGTGACTTCAGATCGAGAGGATAGGAACCCACTCCACAGGGTCTATGGATCACGAACTAAGGGAAAAATCCACATTGTGAAAAAGTCTCGGCTATTCCTGCTGCACTCCCTTTCGACTAACACCCTTAGTCTCCACTTGAATAAGCGATATAGGAGTCTAACTTACCACTCTTAGAAAGTCCAACCAGAACCTGACCACTTGCACTAACAGCATATTCATATCGTAGCTGTGGTACTTTTTGGAGATTTAGAGCCCTTGCTCTGTATCTTATGGGACCATCTTTGTTCACTTCGTTGAGAGGATGTCGGTAGCGATGCTGTGAGACAAAGACCAACGAGACCCGTGGGGATAAATTGGGATACTGAATAGTAAGAAAATTCTTTGCATGGCTGAAAGGCGACGAGAGAAAGGACCCAAGCCGCTACCATGAAGAGGTGCAGAGTAAGACTGAATGTCTTTTTCAAAAGATGCCCTTAGGTTCAAAACAGTTGGAGAAGCTATGTGAGGGGAGTAATTAAAGGCCTGAAAGACAAATTATATTTCTCAATCAACCACTCATCATTTAATGATACAGATACATAGTTAGTAGCAGAGCTTGACAAAATAAGCCTGCTACCTCTTCTCTTTTGGTGATGCTTTTGAATTGAAACCCACTTGGTATAAGTGCAATAAAGTCATTGTAACAAGCTGCATTCGAAAGCTTCATATGCTATGCAAAATTTTAATGAAAGTAATTTTGTCCGGTGAACGAATAGCGATAGGTTGATTTTAATTATTTAGGGCTACCGTCGTCGTAAGCTATCTAAAAAATTTAGGTCCTCACTATCCAGAGGCCAGTTTTATCTAAGCCTGGGTAGAAAACATCTTCTTACGCCTCCTTGACAGTCCCTGTCCATCATAATTAAGCCCACAAGCCTTCATTCGATCACATACATAGGGGAGCCGTTTGCCCATTATTAATTCCCCTCTCCAGTCATCTAAGCGATGGCCATTATCGGGTTTGTTGCTGCTAGGAAAAATCCTCCAAAAACCTCTTGGTGCGGAACTCGCTTCTGAGAGGTCGTCCAGGCGGGTGCCGCAATTTGTGTATATCTAAGGGTTTCACTCTAACCATCCTAGCCTTCTCTTACCTCCTCCGGTAATCCGTGCGTTGGAAAGGATCGAAGGCCGTAACAAGATTTTAGAGAGAAAAAATTTGTGGTGTTTACTGTGGAGTAGACTAGGCTAACCATCTAATGTTCTTTCGGAATTAGGGTAGTGTAGCAATTCATTCATCTAGAGAGGTCCCCCTGGCTAGAAAGGTCGGATTAAAATTTGGCAAGAGACAAATTTTTTTGATAAGTCTAATTAGATTGCTTAAGAGAACGAAAGGGTCTATGACATGGCTTTCTTGAGTTTTTTAAATACCATCCGGTAGGTAGCGCATTTTAAAGCGAGTGCTTCTATGACCACCGTTGTAGCGTTTTTTACCGCAATAATTCCTTCTCTTGCCCAACGTCATCGCCGTCGTCATTTGGTCTTAGGTGTTATCAGGGTCGTATTTTCTAGAGTGAAAGGGAAAATATCAGCTTGAAGTTACGAAGTTAGTGATTCAATCTTGGTTTCGCAGACTATTATTAGAGAGCAAGAGGTTTGTAGGGCACACCACGTTCAAGTGTTGAGTCGAGGGCTCTCAGAAAAGAGGATTAGAGATAAGCCAAGATGTTAGGCTTCCAAACAATCCAATTAAGGCTAGTTAAAGCTCCAGCTGCTTCACTTGCCGTAGATAGTCCCAGAAATTCATCTTGGTATTTTTGAGGGTGGCAATATCAAGTTCAGATCAGGAGTATGATGCATGTTAAGATGGGTCGTGGGTCATGATAGGCCAACTGATATGGGTGCTAAAGCAGGGATTTTAGCCGTATTCTACTTTGGTGATCCATGATTTAAAGCCACACCATAGTTTTATTATATTCATAACCGTAAGAATCTACAATGGGGCCATCTATCTGCCCAGTGAAACAGGCAATGTGGCGGAGTGGTTATCGCGCTAGCCTAGAATCCTAGACACGATCAGGTAGTTTCTCCGGGAGCGTCAGTTCCAATCTGGCCATTGTCGCGACTCAAATTAATTTCTTGCGGAGCATAAAGTTGGGGGGCATGATGGGACGGGCAGCATATGAAGTACTTTAAAACGGGCAATTTTTAAGGAGAGACGGAAAGAAGGTTGTTTATAAATTGCGTGAACTGTACAAGGTCTCGGAGGAGTAGAAGTCGAATTTTGACGATAGTTTGACGATTTTGAAGGAGCATCAACAAATAACGTCGACTACCCATTGCTCAAGACTGTCATAAACTTCCAACTGACACAGTACACTAGTGGAACGGCTCCAACATACTTTGATCGGTTTTTAGCACCTTGTAGTTTTTCCGGTCAACATATTATCACCTTGGACTGACTCAGAGAAAGAAATAGTTGGGCACTGGAACACCGCGGGATAAGGGACCTGGGACAGATGATAATTTGAAGAAATCTTGTGGGCTGGGGGTCAGGAGACGTCACACTCCCCACTGTTGGATGCGTGGGGGTGATCAAAAATTTGCCATAGTAGGATGCATGGCGGGGTGATGGGGTACGAGAAGTGTCTAATCAGCTCCTAAAACTATATTCCTTTGTATTTTTGTAGCTACTCTAGGTAGTGTTTTGGTTGAAAGGAGGTAAGCTCTGTGTCCTAAATTTAATCTTAGCCGGCTTCACCAGTCCTTAATCAAATGATGTAGGGCGTTAGCAAAGGACATTGACATGAATAAATAAATAAATATCGGCCCAGTGATGCCTCGGCATCGCTCCATAAAAAAAACCCAGATCACTTAACTTCTTCACAGTGTTATGCCTCAGGCATACAGAAAACCACATGTATATTTGAACCAGACTTTCCATTTCGAAGATGTTAATGTTAAAGTCATTGTGCACATTTATTTAAAAACACAATACAATAATATTATTTCAGTCTGGTCGTATATCACTCATTCTTTCCTGAAAATCTAACATCACTTACTCAGCTACCTAAATTTGAGTAGTGATCTTTCGACGCCGCACTTGTTTTTACACTCAAGGTAAGTTTCTATTTGCAACCTTTACCAAAATTTCCAATTTGATAATGATAAGTATTTGACCAAGAAAAGATTGCCATGTCGAATCATCCGCCTCAAGGCTCAGGAAACGCCACTCCAAGCGGTGGAATGGGAACACAACAACATCATCATGAATCCCAACCCCAAAGCCAGAGTATGACACAACAGAACTTAAATCAGATTGTAAGGTTAAAATTTACTTTTTTGTATCGTGCTCGACTTCTTACTCCAGCGATGTAGAATTAAAACGGCAGATCAGCTCAGTCAAATATTGAGTATAAACTTATGTTAAGAACATCTGGTTTATTCTGCTGAAAGAGCCTCAAGCGGAGTTAATCAAAATCTAACTGGCGGTTGAGGCTCAAAATTTTACCAAAAATTTTACTGCTCTACCTCTGGATATATCTGCTAGAGAATTGGAGTTTCTTAATAACATCAGCTACTCTTGAGGTGTTCTTCTTTTCAGAGTACCTAAACCTCACAGGCTTTTATTTTGCTAGTCGCAAAGTTAATCTAGTTGTCCGTTCAAGAGACGAACGCTATTAATTCAAAGTAGAAGAGGAACAATCAGAGCAAGAGAAAGTACACTCAAATATTATTCCGGACTTTATCAGAACTGTGTCTAGATCTTTTTATTTACAGATCAAACACTATTGTTGAAGATTCCACAAGCAGACATAGAGCCAAATCTCTCTACCGCTCAGGTTTAAATGGCTATAAAGGGGGGAGGTCGCGTTTATCAAACCTAATTGATTGTATCTCTTCATGAAAAATTATGAGTCGGAAATTTTTAATGTTTCTTGGTTCACCGAATAAGAAACAAAGTTTCTTGAAAGTTAGAAATCATGATCATTGAAATCAATCCAGATATGGTACAGCAACCAATAACATTCAAGAAGCCCTTGTGCACGAAACGGAAGGTAAAATGACCCGAGAAATAACGAAAAATTTCCGAATAACATTAGACGACTTTCTAAGTTATTTTCACCACCTAACAGCTCTACAACTTGACTGGAATGCTGTAGGTCTTTTATACCAATGTGACCAAGGAAACTCGGTCGTTTGAGACCGAAATACTTTGAATTATTCCAGAACAAAGAGTTATACTCTGGTTCTCTAATTATCTCATATGTTCCAACCATACACTCAAGGATGGACTAAATGTTTTTTTCTTCGACTCAAAACCACGTTATTACCCTTGAGATGTACAAATCACTTATTGATTCATACCTATAAGTTAGGCCTTTTCTAAATTTCAATCTTTCAGAAATCGGTAGATTTACCGGCGAAATTTTATGGATCCCTTTGTCTTAACAAACAACAATTATCTCGTTTCAAAATGAGGCAGTGTTAGTTTAGCTTTGAGTCACAAAGTTAATCAATACACATAACTCCACGTTTGGGATCTAAATTTTATTATCATCCGCTACGGTAGACATGTGTCTTATAAAAACTAGATACGATAGCTTCTGGTCTATGAACAAACCTAAGAATTCTTAGTTAGTGCATACAAGACTGCCAGACAGTACTATTATTTTTATCATAAGGCACTCATGCTTTGACTTATTTTTTGTGGGATCCTGTGAATTTTTCAGAAATCGGCTTAGCTAACTATGTACATCAGGTCATAGAATATCTTGTTAAGAAAGGTTACAACCGTACAGAGCAAATGCTCCGGAGTGAGTCATCTCGACTGGATAAAGACGGTCGACCAATCCAAGATCGAGTTGAAGATCTGGGTCATCTAAAATATAGGCGTGCATTTCAAATGCTCTTGAGTTGGATTGAATCAAACCTAGACATTTACAAAGTATGGTTTGCATGAAACTTAACAAATTATTCAACCCATGACTTACATCCGAAAGTTCGAATTAAACAGACTTCCATGGCCTATTTTTGTATATTCCTATCTTTCTCTTGTTAAGGAAGAAGCTGTTGTGGAGAAAGATATGTTCTTCAATAATTTTAGTCATCCCTTTCAGAAGCTCCACGCCGACGAATTACGAGAATTCTCCCTTGTAACACTTCCTGCGCATATCCTTGCAAATCCAACGGCCAAATTGTATAGAGAGAATAAGTACAAGTTGCCACTTAATCAACATGTCTATTACAATTTAATAACTTTTCTTGAGTCGAATGCGAAGTCAGGTGGTACTGTTATTCTAAGCCTCCTACAAACTCATTTTGAGATCAGAGAGACAACACGCGGACCGATCGATCGATTCAGCTTTGAGACTATCATTAAAAATTCAAGAAAAACGGCCAATGACGATAGAGACTTAGAAGAAGGTATTACCGGAGCATTTACTGGAGTTATAAACAAGGATATGACACACAACAATGCCAGCTTGAAGCTCGGAATGATGCCTTTGGACCCAGAATTTATCGCAGACGTTCGCTCTGAGCTTGAAGAAGAAGATGCTAAGAACCCGCCTGACATTGGTACGCGTTCGCTTGTCGAGGAATTTGATTTGAATATTAAACGAGGTTCTGTGGACACTCCCAATCAAAATGAGATTCCTTTGCCGCCTACGCGCGCACGTGATGTTCAGATGGAAGTTCAAAAGATCAAAGAATATCGCGAACGCTTCAAGATAGAAAGCCGAACTGGTGGTGTCGGTGCTGGTGTATCTGTCTGCATGTTTACTTTCCACAATACTCTTGACTGGTATACTACTCAGCTCCAGACCTATTCATATCACTAAACTAACAGTTTTCCAGTGTCACTTGTATAGAGTTTTCTGACGACCATACTCTCATTGCTATGGGAACTGAAGAATCATATATTCGTGTCTGGAATATGGTCGGTGAGCCGCTTCATGATATTTTGTCTAGTGAAAAGCCACCAACTAATTCTCGCCGTCTAATCGGTCATTGTGCCCCAATTTACGGTCTTTCCTTTTCGCCTTCTATTGGTGGATCCGAGAACTTAAACTCGGCTTTATCTACTACCCCAAAGCTTTTACTCTCGTGCTCGTCAGACAAAACCATACGTCTCTGGTCACTTGAGACATGGAGTTGTCTTGTTGTTTATAAAGGCCATGAGGGTCCGGTTTGGGATGTCCGTTGGGGTCCTTTTGGTCATTATTTTGCAACTTGTGGTCGCGATAAAACTGTCCGAGTTTGGAGTCAAGACCACATATCTTTTCTCCGTCTAATGGTTGGGCATGATACAAGCGTAAATAAGATTGCATGGCATCCAAACGGTGCATACGTCTTCTCTGCAAGTGATCTCAGTGATAAGACTGTTCGTATGTGGTCCATCACTACCGGAGAATGCGTACGAGTTTTCTCTGGTCATCTTGACTTCATAAGTGCACTTGAATGCAGTCTAAGTGGCAAGATTCTTGCCTCTGCTGATTGTAGTGGTACTATAATCCTTTGGGATATAGTGAAAGGCTCACCAATTAAGAGATGCAGAGGTCACGGTAAAGGTGGAATCTGGTCTCTTTCTTTCAGTGTAGAATCCACACTTCTAGTGTCTGGCGGTGCAGATTGTACGGTTCGTACCTGGGATATTGAAGTTCCAATAGATCCACAAGAAGTTGTTGATGGAGAGGTCACGGCAGGTAACAATCAACCAGATAGCAATCATACAAGTTCTAATCCAACTGCTACTGCACCGACCACTGCTCCAGTCTCAACTACTACTCCTGCTGTCGGAACGAAGAAGAAGACAAAAGATACAACAATCACTCCTGATCAGATAAGTGCTTTTTCAACCAAAAAAACGCCAGTCTATAAAGTTAAAGTAAGCCGTATGAATCTGGTCATGGCAAGTGGCTGTTATTTACCTTAGTTATGCTACATATAAAATATTGCTTGTTCCAATATTTGCTCATAACTCTGCCTTGTCTAGAACATAATTAATATTTCTCAGTACCTGCGAGGGTAACAAAATTAGTTGTAGTTAAATCTATTGATTAATTTCTACAAATGAAAATCTGCCATCTTGGAAAGATAATTGTTCAAATGCATGCCAGTCAAAAAATCTTCTCTCCGAGCGTTATTTTCCAAATATTTTCTAATTATTCAGATTGATGATCATGTACAATGTTGGCATCAGACGATAGGTTTCGTTAATTAGTAAATGTCCTGATCTGGTTAATTTTAAATTAGTTGATCGTTTAGCTTGTAAATCGTGGTCCTCTTGGGCTTCAGAGAGATAGGTACAGATTTTACTCGTGACGAGCACAAGCCTGGCGCTCATAGAACAAGGCACGGAGAAGGGTGTTCCTTCCCCAGCGACTACATACACATACAATTCAGTTTTAAATTTGGACCACTCATGTAGTGGGTACATTCGCTGATACCACTCGAGACCTCTTGATAGGGACTCTCCCTTCTCTAAACCGTGATTATCCACCAAAGGGAAAGTAAGAGAAACTTTTGCGTACCCTAACATGCCCTCGCCATCTTACATATAGCCACCGAGCGGGATATGGTCTTATAGTCCTCCCTTTCTCGAGTGTGGTAGATGCCCAGGCTACCCAGACTCTAGCTTGGGAAAGTGACGACCAGGAGGCGGGCCACAACACCTTCCATTATTGTCTCTTTTTAAAGTGTCGGCGCCAATATCCGGACCAAAAGTTTGACACATATGACCCATTTATATGTCGTGAAATTTCCGTTGATGTTCCGACTGTCTCACCTCAGAAATGCTAGCTTCCTTGTCCTACATCTCAACCACTTTTCTTCCTGCTCTTCTTGAAAAAAATGAAAAAAAACCTCCCGAAGAAGGTAGCCATCAAATTTATGCTCTGCCCAAACATGCCCCCAAAATCTAATGCTACGGGACTTAAATCCTCTTTTCTGGATGTCCGTGACAACAAGAGCTTTTAGTGAGGGAATTGGACAAAAGCGATTGAGGTTTATTTTTTTTTATAAAAGGTAACTCAGTTTCGAGGTTTAGGATAATTTGATTCGGTTGATGAGTATCTGAGAGTTATATAGATTGGGCTGGGATCTCGTTGACGATGGAGAATAAAATATCAACAAAGTCCCAAGATGTTGAAAAGATATATATATAAATTTGAGTTTCAACTTCGATTTTAAATACGACTCTGCTCGGCTATTTTAGATTTTACAGAGCATAGCGAGCGTTTACACCAGCACTATGCCAAGGTGAAGAGTTCGTCTTTGCCGGCTCGCTTGGACTTCAGTTAGGCCTGAAGAACGATTAAAACCCATGAGAGTAGCCTTTTTCTTCCATTTATCGTGAGCGTAAATTTTTTTTAAGTTTGGGAAGAGTTTCAGAAAAAAATCATTTATTCCTATTTACCAAATGATTCAAAGGATATTTCCAAAACCTAACGACAAAATGGAATTTTTTTTGTAATTGTCTGAAGAGCAAGCTCTACGTGAAAGGATTTATACAGTGGTTTAGAGCTTGTAAGCAATCCACTTACTAAATCGTTCTGGACTTCTAGGCTCTATAATTAAGTTGTAAGTTTTTATGTTTATACTCCTTGAGTATAGCCTTGGACCGCTTCGATGGCTCGTCCAAAGTGTTTAATCTAGGCTTCTCTTTTTCATATTTAATCGACTCGGAACTAGTCTGACTCTCATGGAGAAAGATACCAGATCACAAAATTTGGAAAGATTTGTGCAAGAAAAGCAAAGTGCGATGAATCACACTTTTTGAGACAGCTATTACATAAGTAAGGATTCACCCACAAACCTCAACTTTGAATATATGAGATAGGGAAAACCGGATACAACCATCGTACAGTCTCAAATGTAGATTCTGATTTGCACATACTCTGCGAAGAGATGGAAGTGATTGCTCGGTTCGAGTCAACAGATAATCCGAATAGTCTGGGGTAGGTGCTTGTTCGGTCCAGACGTGATTCTAAGATCGAGTAGATGTGTATTGCCACTTAGTCAGATGAGACAAAAAGATTTTCTCTTCCACACAGGCTTGAACTGTGAACCTCCCGATTAACAATCGGACGCGCTAGCCGATTGCGCCATGGAAAAGGAGCTGCTTGAGAGACACGGCACAGTAAAATATATACTACGATTTTGACCTTTACATATTTTTCATGATCAAGCCTGTCATAACAACAAAGTCCGCCTTTCTTTTCAAATCAAAGTGTATTCAGCTTTCAAGCAATGACACGAAAAACTCCCTCTTGTGACTGCCTAATTTCCCAACCCCGGCGGAACTCTAGGGTCGCAACTTTTAGATAGTCATAAATTCTTGAGTAATTGGGGAGAGCATCGGTTGAGAAATGCTATCTCGATTTGTTTGATGATTGTGTCATCGTTTCGTTTTGCTTCATGCGCACGAAAATTTTGTTGGAAAATCTGAGGAGAGAAACGATTTACTCATTGCAAGATGATGATCGTGTTGAAATTAGAGCTACGCT
>MCBS01024347.1:0-10646 GCA_003611235.1 Golovinomyces cichoracearum
CTGACTAGTGGGGTACGTTAGTGATAAATTCCATGATCAGACACATTAAAAATCGGGAATGAAGGATGCAATGGTAAAAGCCAAAGTATTCCTATACCTCAAACCAATATCTTCCTTCACTTCTAAGCTAAAAATAAAAATTATTAATTATAATAATTAATCTCCTGAGCATATTAAAAATTTATACCAAGTGACACATGGGTTATCTTCAATAACGTTGTGGAAATGGCTTGTGCATTCTTATTTTTTTGTGATATGTTGTGTCGCTGTTAATAAGATTCTGATATCGAGTGGTAGGATTCCGTACAAAAATAATCGCTTGGTTCCTAGTTCTAGAAATTGGAGGCCTTTGTATCATTTAAATCAAACGTGCAAAGGTCTTTCCCTGCGACAGGACAGGTAAAATATTCTGACCGATCAATCCTTTAAGATATTTCGGCTGTTCCAAAGTGTAGAACCTCGAAAACCATTTAGAAAGGATATTGATTAAATGAAATGTGGTAGAAGTTAATGAAACAGATCGGATGTGACGAAATTACACTTGAAGGACAGCAGAAAAAAATGGAATGGTGTAGATAGTGCACATTAAAAGGATCATTTTTTTTCTCCGTACTCTGTAGTTTCTTCATGGGATTGATATTTTTGAACTTGCTTTATTTATATCTGATGATTGGCCCGGCGATAATTCCACTCTTTGTATGCTCGAGCCATTTAATATCATTTGGTGAAACTATTGCCATAAATATTTGAATAATTTTTGGTACCAGGAATGCTAGATCTTTTAGTAATGGCAGAAGAGTTTTACCTTTTTCTGTTAAAAAGCACCGTGTTCACACGAGAGGCTATATTATATTTTGAACTTGAGAGAGGCTTCTCCGAGTTTTTCCAAGCGCCCTATGCAACTTTAATCTTTTTTTCAGAGATACTAATATCATTCTGTCGCAGAGAAGTAGTTGGGTGTCCTTCCTTAAATTTGCAGAGACGCAAAGACTCAGCTCGAATAAGGTGGGGATGTTCCTATTCAATCTCTACCATGTAGGCTGACAACTAGCATAAACTATTCTACCTATACCGAATTTGCCATCATGTCGTAGAATTTCGCTGGAATACTCAGCGACGGTGTTTGTATTCAGGTTTTTTGGCCTTGGCTGGTCTTTAAATTAGGATGCATAGTGTGATATCTAACTCCCATCCAGTCGACAAATTCAGCAAGAGCTAGATGCTCTAATTTCTAGGATGAAGTTGCGTACTTCATCTAGTCACATCCAGAGCGCTTAAAATTGAAAGATACCGCTCCGTCGGTAGGCGTGAGAATTTTCTGTAATAAGGACTAAGACCAGTTTCTATCCACACTATGGAAATCCACCCAAGGACAGTCTTGCAAATCCTGAGTTAACCAGTTATGCCTTCACCATCATGCTTACAATCATCCGCGAGAAATGTGATAATATGTCTGCTAGGTTTGAACTAGCTATCCCATGACTTAAGTGGGGTTGATACCTAGGCTACCAAGACTCTAGTTAGGAGAACGGCCAGTATGGCATACCACTACACCATCTAGCCCTCACTATCACGGTTATATTCAAATCTTAACCTTTTTTTCGGCTACCAGTTAGTGGTCAATTAATAGTAATTTATTGCCAAATATCTTCTTCTCCTCATAGATTAACTTATCGTCAAATATCATCTCTTCTAGCATGGTTCGAAATATAGTCATTCTTGGGGGAAACTCTCACCCTCAACTCGTGCAAGAAATCTCACACAACCTAGGCGTGCCTCCATGTCAAAGGATCTTGTGTAAATTCTCTGTGGGAGAAAGTCGCTTGGAGATACAGGACTCTGTGCGAGGCAAAGATGTCTACATCATTCAGTCGGGAGGCGGCAAGGTCAATGATCACTTCATCGACCTCTGTATCATGATTTCAGCATGTAAGACTGGATCGGCGCGACGAGTAACTGTTGTCCTCCCCCTTTTTCCATATTCACGACAGCCAGACCTCCCTTACAATAAATCGGGCGCACCTCTTTCGCGAATACCAACAGACATTAATCAAAAGGATTTTACATTCGAAAGTCTACCTCCTACACCTGGCCCTGGCCAGCCGCAATCACAGAGTCTCGTGAATGGGAATGGGAAAGGAATAGAAGGTCTACAAACCAAACTTGGAAAGGCTTCCTTAGATCAACAAAACCAGATTGGAGCTAATTACGTCAACGGCATTACACCACGACGTGGAGTAGAAGCTACAGAGCATATAAAACCAAACACTGGTCACATTCATCAATCTACACAGAACTCTCAGAATACTGGCCTTCACTTCACTACTCATGACTACGAGAACCCAACTATGATTTCGGAGGCCAAGAATATCTTTCGGGCGAAGCCAGGCTACAAGCAGTGGGTTGCGCAGGCAGGTACATTGGTAGCCGATCTCTTAACATGTGCCGGTGCAGACCATATTATCACTTTAGATCTGCACGATCCTCAGTACCAGGGATTTTTTGATATACCTGTCGATAATTTATATGGAAAATCATTATTAAAAAAGTACATACAAGAAAAAATCCCTGGTTATAAAGATGCCGTTATTGTAAGTCCTGATGCCGGAGGCGCAAAGCGGGCTACTTCTATCGCGGATGATCTCAATATGGAATTCGCGTTGATTCACAAGGTAAAAGCTCACTGATCCCCTACTTGCGGACACTCATCTCCCTTAGGAACGTCGACCTACTCGTATCACAGAGCGGCAGAACGCTACCATGATGCTCGTAGGAGATGTTGCCAACCGGACAGCGCTACTTATCGATGACCTTGTAGACACATCTAACACCATCACTCGAGCCGCCAAACTCCTGAAAAGGGAAGGAGCAGTTAAAGTTTATGCTTTACTCACACATGGCGTGTTTAGTGGTGACGCAATCCCTCGAATCAATGCCTCGGCTCTAGATAAGGTCATTGTAACAAGCAGTATTCCACAAAGTGCCAATCAGCGGATTTGTCCAAAACTAGAAGTTTTGGAGATAGGACCACTTTTCGCTGAAGCAATTAGACGCACAAATCATGGCGAATCGATCAGCTCACTATTCCGAGATCAATAGAGATTATCCAAAGTTACTAAGGTTAAACAAAATCTCTATTTGGGAATTCTAAAACGCATCATGGCTTCTGCTGTAATTTAAGGATGCAAATGATTCAGAAACCCATGTCATTGAAAAATCTTCCCTCCGCTACTGACTTTAAAGCAGATTTTGTTCGTAAAAGATACGGTAGATTTAAAATATAACAGATAATCAATCTATCTGAAATTATCTCTCGGTATCTAGATTTGTGTAGGATTCTGCACGTTTGATAGAGAGAGCAGCACCAACAAATAAACTTTCTGCTTTCTTCAAGGAGCAGTTCTCACTTGTGTGTCTCTTGAAAGTTTTCAAGTAGCCCTCACAGTTGTGCCTGAGATAGTTTGGATTTTCTCTGCCGAGCTTATCTTATTCACCCGTATTCTGTGTCGAATTTCGCGAAATGATTTTCAAAAAATGTTAACAGTGCATGTTTATTGAGCACACCGTCTATTATATTATGGAGATCTATGGGAATACAGGTCGTGGAGAAGGAAAGAAAAGATTCGGTATTTTTTATTATAGACGACTCAAAGACTATTAAATCCTTGAATTTTACGTCGTACTGGCTGTACGAGCCCAAAAAATTCCGGAAAATAACCACATGTTAGATTAATGTTAAGGAACTAGACAATATGCTTTGAACCAAATATTAATTCCATGCCCTATATCTAACTTCGCATACCATCCATACATACTCTTAGGCTCAATAGACCATCCAACGAGCTGCAAGGGGTCATATTTACCTAGAAACGATGGATCCATCCGATAAACTTGGCAAATCTTTTCATCGAGAGATTAAACCATGCAAAGACTGATTGTAGCCAGAGAGAACGCTCAAGGCGCTATGCATATCTTAATATCTGAAGACTCGCTTCAAAGTAGAGTTAAATACTTTCACAACTCCCTCATTATCAAATATTCTTGTCAATTAGATCTTTAAAATCTATGACCTGACTCTAATCCGAGCAACTTTACTCCCACTTATAGGACGGATAGATTTTACCAATCGAAATTTTCAATTTATCATTGGCACAGATTGAATTGCTATCCGCTATACGCCTGTCAGGTGGATCAGGATGCTCCGTTTTAAATACACTTCGAGAAAAACTATGAGGTCTATTCGAATTGATGAATATTGAGAGAAAGCTATCCTGAAGACAGAAGCTGAGAATAAAGACAATGAGAGTTCACTCTGGATAACAAGATGTCAGCAGATTCAGTGCAACGCTAATTTGATTTCCGGAGATGGAAATGGTGATTCTTACATGATCTACAGTCAACGAACAGCTATTGCTCTTCAGGATATAGTACACAAGAACTGAGACTTAATCCCCATTTCTAACATGGCCTGGTGTATTAGCTCAAATTTATTTATCTAAACTGGATTCGCGTGAAGTATGTAACAACAGAGGCTTTGCATCAGATGAGCTATAGGGCTGCTTTAGATTCTTGTACTTAAGACAACGATCCTCGACAGTATGTCCTTGAACTCGGATCTGTGGATATCTTCATATAACTTCGGGATATTCGATTCATAAAAAACTCAAAATCTACATTACCAGAAAAAGAGCTTCTAGCAAACTTCACTTTTTTTTCAAACGGTTTGGATTAATTGAGAAAATTAATTTTCTATCCCTTCTCCGCCGTACATTTTGCTAGTCAGTGGCACTATGGGTTAGGATATAACTAGATAGTTTTGGCTAAATTTGGGATTCGACCAATGAAGTCCAGTAAAATTCTGATCCATAGCGCCACTGACTAACAAGCTGTGCGGCAGAGTAGGGTAGTTTCAGATTCTAGGCTAGATGCCCAACGCTCCATTTGAGCCCAGGATCAGTGGAGCCAGCATGGACCAAACCAAAAACCGTGCCCTACTCCTATAAACTATTTCTACCACTGTTAGATTTTATGCACCTAAAAATAAGTTAATAACCCAAAGTATATCGTTGCCAACGAAGACGAAATATTCGCTTTCATATAAAGCCGATGTAAACGCTTGTACGCTCTGCATTCCTAAGACAGCCAAGAAGAGTTGCATGTAGGTCAATGTCAAAAGCAAACAAAATTATATCCTCAGTCAACGACCACTCATTAATTATAGTCTCATTATTAACCCTTCAGACTTTCAACTTTATCTGCTCCTATACCATTTTACCTCGATAATGTATAAATCGTTTCAATTTTAATCGGAAACTTGTCCCATAAATCAACAGCCATCTTTGACTAAAAACTTACGATTCTATGCACACTCCTTGGAAGGAAGTCAAGTCGTAATGTACATGGCTCGAGATATGACTTATAAATGACCGCTGCCCTAATGAGGCTTTGAACCGAAAGAAAGATTGGTTTCTAGGGCGCGGAAGGGGAAAAGAAAATTTAAGAGGCTATTTAATGATCATGATGGATCTAACATTTTTCTTTGGGGTTCCGAATTTGGGTAGGTTTTTGATGCGAAGACTTCGGCTTAGATGGCGCTACCGAAATTCTAAAAACAGAACGTGCTATGTTTGCTTTGGTGGATGGGGGGTGGGTGCGAAATCGACCTCGGTCATTACAGCGACAATTAGCACAAGTCAATTTGAAGTTGTGGAAAGCAATCTCTTGGTAGTCTACATCGGAGATATGAGCAAGCCGCAGGGCACTAGACCTAGAAATTATATTTATATTTCCTTTGTTTATCATGTATTTAGTATTGATTCTCCCGGGATCATCTACCTGTACCATACCCTCTGGGTGCTAGGCTTGTACCCGGTCAATCAAAAATATCAAATCAAACCGAGTTAAAATGGTTTGAAGTTATTATTTGCTTACCTGTTAGTATTTATGTCTCCGGTCCAATTTTTTGCCTGGAATCATTAAATCGAAAAGTAACTTTCGCTTTCCCGGTAACGTACCCCAAAGGCGAGTTGGCCACTCTAACAAAGTTGAAATGATTGCAATGCATGTGCTGGAATACCACCACCACTTATTGCAATCTACAGGCGATAGTACTATTAATCAGACTCGTCGCTGTCAGATACATCTACTATTTCAACTACGCAGGTGTTGGCGTTGTGGCCAGTCTCCCCACAACGTCCACAGAGCCTCTAAGCACGCACCCTCTTTGCAGGCTCACTACCCTCCTCCTGCCCGCCACCCTGCTTTTCAGCTATTAAATCAGCTATCTCATATTCTGCAAGGGTCTCAGCTGTCTGAATACACTTCCTATTCCAACCCTTTACCTCTACAGCCTTCCGAAATCCTGTAATTTTATCTAATTTTCACTGTTTCAGGCCTCATCATTGAAACAACCTTGTATATTGGTGACCAATCTACGGTTTCCTAGCTATAGGCTCTTTGAACTACGCTTCTCAGAGCCTGTAAAGACCATCTGGCCATGGATAACCTACATGATGAAGCTTGTCTCATCAAAGTTTGTCCATGTCTTCATCCGTTATGCCGTACTTAGCTTTTTTTGTTGGTTAAAAGCTCAAACTAGGGCGTTTTGACACACGGATCTTCGTTGAAGGCTCACTTGCGATCGTATGAACAGGTCCCTCGAAGCTTGATGTCAGAGCTGCGTGCCTTGAAGTTGTCTACCCAGTGCTTGCCAACAGGCTCTCCACCGCGCTCAGCAAGCAGGTCATTGGCCATATCTTGCATCATAGCCTTTGTAGCAGGTATCTTTCGTGTATCGAGCTCAAGTATAGGTCCTACAAGCACGCCCTTATCTAACTTCCTCAGCTTCTTTGAATTGGGCTCCCGGACGTCGGTCTCTGAAAGTGCTCAGACGCACGCTGAAGGCTGAAATAACGCGTCTCTCGCTCTCGTCGCGACCTTCAATTTTAGATTGCATGGTAAGCTATAAGGTTCCTTTAGCATAAATTAATTGCACATTGCGTTGGGATAGCATTTTAGTACGGGGTAGTTATTGGCCTATCATGGTTGGGGTGGCCGGCTCGCCTGTGGGGTAAGTTAAGGGGATTGCACCTGATCAAGTTGCTCTACAGATTGATGGTACTCTTGTTCTTACTCTCCCATTTACTATGATGGTAGAAATATGAGGGAAAGAAATTCGGCCGGATGGCTTAATGGTAAGCTGTCCAGGTTGGTCTTCCAAGTAGAGTCTGGGTTGCTTCATCACCGGCTCCCACTCGAGACGGAATGGCCGCTGGTTCGGATCCAGCACACTCTTCTACCTACTGTATAACAAAGCACGCATCTGATTCAGCATACGAGGATATTCAAAGGTATTTCTCGATTATCCCTTTATCGGATTTTTATGGTTGAGGTTGGTCCCCGCTTACCTTGGTAGTGGTATCAGCGAATGCACCCACTACATGAGCGGTCCAATTATAAAATTGAGCTGATTTTATATATAATCGTCGGGGAAGGAATAGCTTCCTTCAAATATGCTCTGTGAGCTCCAGACTTGTCTCCGCGCGAATAAAATCTTTATTTATCTGACAAATTCAGCCGACCAGAGAGCAATTGATATGGTTTAATGAAACATTTTGAAGAAATCAAACAATAGGCGAAAATCGAATGAAAAGTGTCTGAGCTACTACAGTAAAATCTTGCTATAATAATACGCTCGGTTCTAGAGTTCATATTCTTATACGTCAGGTATTCTTTTATAAAGTTTCAAGCAAAATTAGTCGAAATACTGCAATTTTCTAAACGCTTATACAAACTATTATTCCCTAACAGGTCTATAGACAAATAAATTAGCTGTCTAAAGTCGTCTACTTCTCATCTCGAGCTTTGTTCGCTGCATTCTTTTCTCTATGTTATCGAGAATTTGTACAATCGTAGTTTGACCATCCTCCTGCTGAAGTTCCCATAGTCTAACAATTTCGATTGCCTTTAATGCTTCATCGTTCGAGACTTTCTCCGTCTCAATATCTCCCTCTTCAGCTTCTTCCACTATACCCGCTCTATCAGTGCTATATAGTTCTATCACAGAAGCAAGTATATCCTGATCTTCGTCGTCAACCACCTCGCTACCAAGCTCGATAAACTTGCCAATAGAGAGACGGTCCTCAATACCAGGAAGTTCGTTGATTTGTTTTTGCAATTCGTCTCGATCGGCTTCCAGATTCTCTTTTACGATCTCCAGACCTACGGGCTGCCCAAGTACAGTAGACTTCCACCAACATCTTTGAACACATGTTGGTGATATTCCTTCAGCCCATGCAACCCGAGTCCATTGGATAGCCTTGAGCAGTGTGACTGTCTTGTTTGGAACTTTGTCGGCGTCGTATTGACACAGCATATAATAGACCCACAGTTTTCGATATCGCAGCTTAAAGGTTGCAATTATACCCTGGTCCGTCGGCTACCAGCAAGAAGTAGTATTCGGAGGTAACCACTCAACTCGTACGTGGGGAAGACCTTGCTTTCCGCCGACTAATTGTACCCACAGTTTGTGACCGGAGAAGTTTTCCAATAGCAATAAGACCTTCCTACCTTGCGCCCGCATCTTGTTATCCAGCCATATTAGATACTCTTGCATAATAAGGCCTGTCATCCACTTCGATTTGTTCCACTGATATTCGACTCGTAAAAGCCTACGATTGATATTCTTGATGCACCGCGGGTTTTAAGATTTGCCAATTATCCAAGGTTCAAGCTTCTTTGACCAATCTCCATTACATGTCAAAGCCAGCGAAACACGATCCTTACTCTTCTTTCCCCCGCTACCTGCCTTCGTTGCAAGTGTGCGATCGGGTATCAGCTTCCAGAACAGGCTGGTTTCATCCATATTAAGCGTGTTTTAAGGGCTGTACTGGAATTCGAGCGAACGTATAATGACCATTTGAGATATAGCATTCAAGTTAACGGTTTCTGCTGAGGCTGCTTCGCCATGTTTAACAAATTCTCTGATTTTGTATCGGTGCTTATCCCCTTCTAGCCATCCATTCGAGTATTTGGATTTTGGCCGGTCTTCGAATAGCGGAAGGCTCTCCCATACCTTACTAGCTTGGTTCTTCAAGATTTCTCCAGTAACGACTGCTTTGTTCTGCTTCCGCTGCTGCCATTCAAATAAAGCCCCTTCGAGGTCGGGCCAGTCTCCCGCCGACTGTCTCTTAACATCTAGAAGATATTTGTCCTTCTTTGTATCAAGGGAATCAAGGTGATCGTATGAGTTTTAGAGGATCTTTGAGACTTGCGACTGGTTGAGGGTATGGTCAGACTGGCTCTTGAACCAGGCAACGAGCTCGCTTTGGTGTCCGGGTGCTCTTTTTTCCGCTCTTGCAGAGCCTGGCGCTGGGCATTAGTGACTGCCTTACGCTTCCTGCCAGCTGCAGCTAGCTCCATATTCTTATGATCGGGTCTAATATCACGGGTTGGGACTTCACTATTATAAGAATATTCTTAGGATCGAGGTTATTCTTGCTTCCCCGCCAAGTTCGCTTGGTTCTTATCGGTCTATTATTATTGGTCAGGTATTCTTATCTACAGGATTCTTATAGCGAGGTTTTACTGTAAAGTATTAAAACATACAACTTTTATGACTGATTTGTGCAAGTTCACAAAATTTACTATAATGGAAAATCACAATGGAAGATTTCTCTACACCTCTGATGACGGTGCCATGCATGTATTTTTTCTCCGTGTCTTCTTAAGCTAGCGTCGATGTGTTTTAATGCACAAGAAGAAAATCCAGAAGCCACGGTCCCTCGATCAGTAGTGTCCACTCGAGTCCCGTCAGGAGAGAAAGCCTTGGCCACTCTTCTTACACTCTATTTCGACGAGCAGTCGCAGTCTACGCTCAACTAAACTGTGCAGGAAACTAACTTACCACTCGCAGAAGGTTCAACCACCACCGAACAACATGCTTCAATAGCTCGTTCAAATTTGAATTAGGGTGGTTCTTGTGACGTAAAGCGAAGGGCTTTACATTCTGCGGGATGAATGTGGGCGACTTCATCGAGGGAGGGCTTGCGGTGATGCTGGGAGTCGAAGACGATCAAAATCCCACGGAGACAAATGAAAATCCGGAGGGCAGGATACCTCTTTACTTGGCTTCAATCTCATAAGGATCACAGTGTCCGAGTGCTTGTACACAGTGGTGCAGAGAAGAATATGAAGCCCAACTACCGTACGCTCGTGGTTCGACTCGTTCTTCTAACCTCTTGGGCGGATTAGTGATCACTAACAGAATTCTGAAATATTTACTGAATCATATCCTTAACTTATTCGTGGGAAAGTTTCGACTACATCTCTCCGCTTGCTGCATCTGTGGATTGTACAGTGCATGCGAGACAGTTCGCACGAAATAAAAATAGTTTGCCTCCTCTTCTGGTAAGGTGAAGCCCAGAGACGTGAGGAAAGGATCTCGCAAAGTGATTCTATAACACAATAAACGTCAATTGATCAGAATGACAAATCAAAAATTGAGAATACATAGTTTTCTTCTCTCCGTTTTCTACGATGATCCTATCTATATTTGTTGCATATACTGGCAGCGATATACTAGTAAGAGTTGTGTGTGTAGACAAGGACAGGCAGAGATATTTGTTGCTACCTTTGCGGACGCATTA